>CM057820.1:66623792-66878792 GCA_030067965.1 Latrodectus elegans
CCTAAATACTTCATACTAACTTGAGGGTATGCTATATTTCTTATCCAATACTCAATATTATTAATTCCATATTCATATCAGAAAATTAGCTCGTTATCTGAACATTTGACATCTTTATTTCATTTATCAAATACGTAAATTTTGTCTGTGTATTTTTCCAGACTAATTATGCAGAAAATCAATATTATTGCATCGTATCATTGTTTGTTTCAGTTCCTCAGATAATAAACTCTCACGATCCATAATGTGTATGCTTTATAACAGTACATTATATTTAATGTTCAGAATAAAAGATAACGAATTTAATTATGGCCTTAAGTGCAGAAATCCATGGATAAATGAACTTCGTAATGGTTAAGATCGTTTATAAATTTAGCTGCAAACTGAGCCTTACAAATATTTTGGTTTACTTTGAAAGAGTTAATTCACTTAATATGTAACTATTGATATTAAATATATAATGTTTAATCGTTTTAAGTCGTTATACTTTTTACAAGCAAAAGTTTCTCTCAAGAATATTTATTTTCTTTCAAAAATTCTGTATTATTAGAAATGCATTTAGTTACTTTTGAAAATACTATGACATAAATTATTCTTACACTCATAAAATCTTTATACGAATTGTAGGGGCAAATATATGATTATTTAAAAATACTTATAATAATTAAAATGCTGTAAAATAACATAATAAAATGATAATAAATTATCAAATGTAATAATAAAACAAAGGTAAAGAAAAGGATTAAATTGAAAAACATAATAACAAAATACAATAATTAAAATATTATAAAATATCTGCTTCTTTATGCTGAATAAATTTATTGTCTACTACAGCTCGAAAGTAATTTATTCATCGCTTTAAATTTAATGTTAAAAATGGCAATTCTTCCAAGTTTTAAATAATATTAATATTTACTTAAAATACAATTAAGGGAATAAAACGTTATATTCCTTTGAATAATAATTATGTCGAGAAAATTGACAGTAAATTGAATTATATACTTGAAGGAAATTTCAGGGAAAGAAAGAATAAAATTTAAAAAAAATCTGCATTTTAAAAGTTGCATATGATATGAAAAATGTTTCCTTTTATTCATTTTAGAACATTTTCCCCTTATTTGACTAATTTGGATTTACCATTACCTAATAAATTCTAATATCCAATTACATAGGCAATTCCAAAGCAGCGGAATTCCGTGATTTAAACTATGGATACTAAGCATTAGTTAAATTGAGTGAAAAAGATAATTTCAGAAACATGAGTAAACAAAGAAGAATAAGTAAGTTTAACAATTTTAGCGAAGCATTAAAGCATTTTATTTAAATTATTCAGCAGCTGATAAATCCTAATTACAAATTAACGAAACTACTTAAAGTTATTTAAACTAAAAAGCTAAATTACATTTAATAAACAATTGCCAAAATTAAAGGAAAAATTAAATTTTTAAATAATATATTTTCATGCAAAAATGAGTTCATAAATTTTAACAAAATAATAAAAATTAAGTATCATCTTACAATTCTTAAAGAATTCTACTTAAATATTTTCTAGATATGTCATTAAATCTTGTTATAATACAGAATATGAAAGAAGGTAAAAGATTCTAAAGATAATTTTTCAAATGTTAATGTGTTGAATAAATAAAGTATTCTGCTTCAAAGGGATTAAAATCTGAATTAACAATTTCAAAAACTGTAATAAATGTTATAAAAACGCTTGGCATCCAACAGATAATAGGGTTTTATTTACTGTTTTATAATTCAGGGTAACGTTAATATCATTAAACTCTAGTGTTTATTAAGAGGAAAAATAGTTTTCCCTGTTAACGTTCTGATTGAAAATATATTTATAAAATTATTCAGTGAACTTTGCTTTAAAAAAAATACAAATTGTGTTCTTGAGTATGATATTGATTTGCAAAAATTTATAATGTATGTAAATACAGTTTTTATGAAACAGCTGATATTAAATAATAGTATATGAAAGTTGTTTTTAATAAATAAATAGCTTTATATGCGCATCGTTTAAAAGGTTGCTATTTTTCAACGACTTGGAATTAGATTTATTTGATTACTTTCAGAAGAGATTTTGCAATTATAGTAATTATAGTTTTAAGACTTAGTTATGAGCAGTGCGCTGAAATATGATAGCAATATTAAAAGTCGAAAAAAACATTAACAAGTCAATGATTCCAATAAAAATTTGGAAATAAAATTATAGGATTATAATTTTAAAGTAGAATTTTCTTGTACTTTTTATTTGTTAAACTTTTACAGAATCCTTCAATTGTATTGATTTTAATAAATTAACTGTATTTATATAACATGAATAAAATTTCATTGTTCACTCTCATTAGTTGAAAATATTCTTGACAATAATAAAAATAAAATTTCATATAAAGTTATTATTCATACAGAGCATTGCTTGAAAAAAAAGAAAATTAAATCGCATTTTCATGTTTCCAGTGTTTATATCATGAAATTGTTGTAACATTGTTGTTGTTGCACCAGCATATATAACATTGTTGTTGCACCAGCATATATAACATTGTTGTTGCACCAGCATATATAACATTGTTGTTGCACCAGCATATATAACATTGTTGTTGCACCAGCATATATAACATTGTTGTTGCACCAGCATATATAACATTGTTGTTGCACCAGCATATATAACATTGTTGTTGCACCAGCATACTTCTCTGTCCTTCCCTGAAACTGTACTTCCCTGAGTTTGGCTTTACCAGTTGGATAGAAGCAGCCAGATGGAGTCGTCGTGATTTTGAAGCACGGACCAAGCGGAAGACACCTAAGACCTGCCACTCCCAAATGCGTCACTTCTCCTGGAGGACATTGTGGCCGGTTTTAGTGTACTCAAGACACCTTTAGCGAACACGACGGATCCTCTGTTAATCTGGGATTCAATCACACTTCCTTCCGAAAGTTAGACCCACTCCCTCGCTAACTAGGACCCATGGCTTCAATTTCGAGATAGGATACAAAATATGTAGGATAACAAAGGTACAAAAATACAAAGGATTATGAAATTACAAACATATGTAGGATTACAAAAGTACAAATGTACGTAGAATTACAAACTTACAGGAATACATAGAATCACAAAAGAATGAAAATCGTGAATAGGATTTCATTTCTAGTCCAGTTTAAAGATTTGCTGGAAACTGTAAGGATAATTTCATAGACTAGACAACCAGTATATGAATTGGACCTGTTGTCTTGCCATTTCTCCTTTATCCAGTTGTGTAGGGTGTGCTTGACTGAGCAGCATTGTAGGGTGATGTCTACAGGATGGAGAGAAGAAGAGGCCGCCGTTTTTGCCTCCATGTTTTCTGCCTCATTACACTCTATTCCAACATGAGCTTTGACATATCTAAGCTGGACAGAAGCAGCAGGTAACTTTGAAATGATTTGCCGAGAAGGCTTGATGAAGAATGATTGTAGTTCGATTTGGGAGCTGCCTGGCTGTCTGTCAAAATCGTGGCATTGGTGTTCTCTTGAGTTACATATTTAACTGTTTCACACATGGCTAAAATTTTGGTTTGGAAGACTGAGTTGTCTTTCTTCAGCTTTGTTCTCTAGACATGTTTTTTTTTCTAAATTTTTATAAGCTACAAAAGTTGAGCAAACCCCTTCATCCATCTTTGAATCATCTGTGAATAATTGTAGGGATTCTGTTGGTGACCATGACATCTGTACAATTTCTTTGACAGAGACTCTTTCACACAAATTAAAGAGATAAGGATGAAATAAGTCAATGTTCGTTTTATTTTCGACATCTGAATGTAATAGGAGTGGAGGATCAAGATACTGAATTCCACCTCTGGTGAGTCGTGTATATTTTGCCTCTGCTTCGATTATGAGGTGCAGGGGAGGAAGGCCAGTAATTACCAGGAGAGCGGAGGTGGGTGTTGAGCGGAAGGCCAGTAATTACCAGGAGAGCGGAGGTGGGTGTTGAGCGGAAGGCTCCCATGATACCAAGAAAAAATCTTCATTGAATAAATGATAGTTTTGGGGAAAATAATTTGCTAGCGAGGCTCCTCAGATTGCTGCTCCGTGGCAAAGCATTTTTTCAGAGATGGTCTTTAACAGTAAAATCCTGTTTTTCTGACAATAGCCTCAGTAACTGCCAGTCAGTCTATGAAGCTTTTCTTGAAAAAAAAAGTATTGCTTTGTTTTCTTGAGTTGTAAGATGTTCTTTGTAATTTCACTTCTTGTGCAAGATCACTGCCAGGAGTTTGATGCAGTGTGCCTTATTCAATCTGTAGTCACCCTATAGAATTTGTAAGCGACATTGAAGTTTAGCGACTAGTATGGAATGACCAGCATTCTTATTGGACTTAAATTTCATAGGGCATGCATGGACATGTTTAGCTGAAGTATAGCTGCTTTTGAATCACCTTCCTTATCTGTACTAAATCTTCGGAAAGCATCACTTACTGAGTGGAGTTGTCTGCCTTAAATGCAACTGTATAATGATATATTCGACATAGGTGAAAGTTTTACAGACTGAATTGTCTTGTACGTGAGATATATGTTACAATAATCATCTAACTAACAAGTTACAGATTAATTGCTAATTGCTGTATGAACAATATGTGGTGTAAGTGTTCCAGGCAGCTATAATATTGATTTGTATATGCTTGGTATCATACATATATCATCACGTTTGCTCTTTCTCATTTATTTAATAAATGGACTTTATGAATAAATCACGTTTGTTATACTTCTGCATATTAGTGGCCTGTTCAGGCATCATTCTTACTTTATTTATGATCTTCGAGTAAATGAACTCACAGTGTTATAATTTGTCTTAAAATATTAAAAGATGAATGAATGAACAACAACTGAATAGACTTGAAAGAGTCTATTCACATTTTGTTCATTTATCCATTTTTTAAATAATCCATTTGTAAACTGTAAAGATGAACACAAGGATAGACGAATCTAAAAGAAAATTTTGTTGTTTTCCTTCTGAATACATTCTCAGCAATGACAGGTAGATATGGATAACCTAATTTCTTTGGAAAGAATTTTACGAAAATTGAATTTATGATTTTAAGAAATTGTTCTATTTTTATTCATAACAACGAATAGCTTTGCATATTTCTCAGTATGCTACATAATGAAAAAGCATTTGAAAATTTCTTCCGTATTTAATAACGTCAAAATTATAGGAAATTTTTATTCATTACTTATCTCCTTCACACCTCATCATCAGACTATCCACATTCTTCTCAAATTAATCTTATTTTAATAAAATTACCTTTATTTGTAAACAATCGATGAAACCAAAGGTCTATTACATTGGTTCCTGAATTTCTTTTATTTGCAATTGTAAATCTTCTAATAGTGACATTTTGGCATTAGAATTTCTTTTCATAAAATCATTTTCATTTAAAAAAAATTGTTGTAAGCATATTGTGTGTCATAGTATTTATATTTAAGAGAGATCACTCGAAGAAAGAAAAACATTCTCACATTTTATGATATTACATACAAACTAACTGACGAAAGATTGTATATAGCTTACTAAGTGCTGAAAAATCAATATCATTCACTTCATATCATTAGTTGTTTCAATTTATGTGATAAATTAATCAGCTTACGATTTCTCACTATTTACAATTACTAAAACACGAGACAAAATTTTACGTTAGAAATTATAGTATGGATTTATTTATTATATTAAACTCAAAAGTTGATAAATATATTTATGAAAATGTTGAGAAATTATATTTTAGCTGGACGAAACATATTGATAAATACATTTTGTCAAGCTAAAATAAATTTAGCTTGAGAAAGCGAAAGTTAGACAAATATTTTTACAAATACTTTGCTAAAAGTTTGTTTCATTTAATGTGCATATGTGATACATATACATTTAAAAAAATTATCATTTTTAATTTTTAGAAGCAATTTGACAAAAATTTTAATATGACATATTTTATGCTTTGATTTTGATATATTTATCACTTAATTCATATATTTCTTAAAGAACATAAAATGTCTGTTATCGTTCAATACGATATAAAATTTTAATTTGGTAAGTATCGATAACTTTTTATTTCTGTCATCGAATTAAATGTTTGCAACTTTCAACATTGGACAAAATATTATTCGAAAAATTAATTCCTATTAAATAATAGTATGATAAATTCGATTTCGAATAGTGGTAATATCAAAGAAACAAAATCATTTTCGTTTCAAACCTTAGGAAAATGAAAGTGAAATAAAAAATGTTAAAAATACAAAAAATATCGAAATCAAAATTAAATGTATTCTTGTTTTGTATGAAAGAAATGGTATTCTCATCCTTTTTAGTTAATTTATCTTTGTTTCATATATTTAAGTGAAGTAACTGCAAATAACTATAGAAATAAATAATTAAATTTGAACTAAGGGAATCGAATTTTAAAAAGCAATTTTTAAGATTATCTCAATAAACTATGAGTAACAGAAAAGTAATTTTAATTCTCCAGCAAGCTTACAAATTTTAATAAAAGCTAGAAAAATTGTTTTATTTTCTTTTAAACATTCATTTAAATAAGCTCCAAGGAATATCTTTTACTATACAATTAAGCTGGAAAAGTTTCATAAAAATATTCGTTAAGAATAGAAAGTCTTTTTTAATGAATAAGAGAACTAGTTTATAAGGGATTAAAATTATATAATTAGCAATATCAGTCGATTCTGTGAAACAGAGAAAACACTCGTCTTTATACAGTCAAAAAGAGTTCCTCTTATTAATTCATTTAAATTAATTGAACTCCCAATGTTTGTGTGCAAATATTAGTTTCCAGTAGAGTATAAATAAGAATTCCTAGCACATCAACTTAAAATGTAACTGGAAATTTTACAATAAATTTTAGTTACTAATTATTATTTTCAAAAAAATTGAAAGTTTTTTTTCTAATAACGATGTTCTTCAAACTCAGATGGAAGAAAAATATAGCAGCAGAGTTTGTTTGAAAGCAACATTGTTGTTGTCTTGTGCCAGATAGCTGACAATATGGGGTGCGCTACTCCACTTTTTCAACTGAACCATATTTTGGTATTGAGTCCGACTTCTTCAGTACACACATGCCATAGGAACCCGTATATAGGCAATCATTCAAAACTCTTTCATACAAAGAAAGGAAATTCTTTTATACAAAGAAAGTATAAACAGTGAGAGAAGTTACATCCATGCCCGAACAGGGATTCGAACACCGGACCTCCTTATTCACAGTCAGACATTCTGACCAATAGACAAGACAGGTGGCGAAAGAGACACTGGAAATAATAAATGACCTTAAAAATTATCAACTTTAATAAGAAAAAATAAATTTCATATTTTCATGAAATATCATTCGACAGATTTTGAATACAGAATTTAATATACCAAATAAGAACTAGTTTTTATTGCAATGCACGAAAGTATACGATTCCCTCATTAAATAAAAACATTAGCATAAAATTAAAGACAAACACTTTTGAGTGAACAGATTAAGATAAGAAAAATTTAAGAAATTTAACGAACTTTCTGAGCCCATGTTTTACAATATGCTTTTTATTATTTCAACAATATTAATAAGAAAATTTTTTAATATTGGATTTAGTGAAATTTTTAAATCATCCTAGCCGTTTTAAATTAGTCATAAAGTAAATGTTTTGTCATCTCTTTTTCATTTTGCTTTTTCTGCTGTTCTATTGTCCAAGTGTTAATGGCTTAAATCAATAAAAAATGGCTTCCCAAATCGATGTTCTTTTCCTTATGTAAGAAATTGTTTATTTAACAGAATGAATTCGAAAATATTCTCAAACACACAATGGAGAACTTCCCCTTGTATCCTGCCACTTGAAGATGGCGATTTAAAGACAGAAAATTAATCAACAAGCCGAAAGTACGAGACCATCCTAATATGATGTTATATAGATGAAACGCCATCTGTCATCATAGATATTTTACACCAATGAGAATTTTAATAAAGTGGTGTATTCAAGATCTCAACTTTAAAGTAAGAAACAACCACTTTATGGTTAACAAAAATGTATGAAAAGGAATAGGTCTCTTATTCTTTGTTTGTAGTTAAGATCATGAAATGGATTCAAAGAATGATATAGATATTTGTGGATCACAAATGAGAGGAAATTAGGAAATTCCCCAAGCACTAACTCATCAAAATCTAACCAATAAAAGGAAAATGAAATGCAGCATCTATTTCTGTGTGTCCAACACAGTGATTAAAATCAAAACTGTTTTACAATTCAAGGGGGTATTCATAACGAAATAAAAATCTTAGAATTAAAAATCAGAAGAAAAAGTCTCCTTAAACATAGCTAGGCTTATCCTTAACGTTAATAAAAAAAATTCAATTCTAATTTCTAATAATTAATCAAATGCACTTCTGAAGAATAAATAATTCCAGGGAATTACTCCATATGTTTTTACTTTATCAACTATTCATTATCATTGCACATGAATACTCCAAGTTAACAGAACTTTTCCATTTAACAAAACTCTTTTTTGGGATACGTGTAAACATATATATATAAGAATTACAAAATTAAATAACCTATATTTATTTAAAAAAATAATGCAATATATAATTACATGAAAAAATTTTTCAATTTTTCTTTTATAATTTAAATAAATTTTGTTACGATATTGTATTAAAAGGCAGACTATATTATTTAATACTATTATTTCTATTAAATATGAATGAGCCTTACGATTGAATTATAAATAACTTATGCAACATTTTAAAATTAATAAAAATATTAGGTTGAACATCTATCTAATACAGATTATCATCAATATAATATATTTATATTATTCTTTCACACAATTTATAATATGCAAATATCGTTCTAAAACATTCATGTTTAATAATTTTCCGTCCAACATTTTGAAAAAAAGTTTAGAAGCAACCAGTATATTGCAATTTTTAATAAAGTCCTATTTTATTCATTTGGAAATTAAGTATTAGAACGAACTGCTTTCATAGAAAGAGATGTATGCCTTAAAAATTAGCAGAGAATTAGTTTGAAACTGCTTACTATTTTGGTTTATCTGAATGAGTTTTCTAACTTTCATATTATATTAATAAAGAATATATATATATATATATATATATATATATATATATATATATATATATATATATATATATATATATATATATATATATATATATATATATATATATATATATATATATATATAATTGTGTGCGAGCTTTAATAATAAATTCAAAGGTCATCTTAGATCATCTTCGTTTGTCTTGCTTACAATATGTTACACCATGACACAAATCGACATTAAAGTTTATGATATAATAACTAATGAATATTGATATATAACTAATGAGAATATTTAAAAAAAATTCATAAAGAGAAATAAAAGCTCTTGTTATTTTTAAAAGTAAAATTTTTAATCAAACATACCAGTGACAAATTTTGAAAGCAAAAAGTGCTGAACATGAAAAGGATGGTATTAAATTTTTAATACATATTTCTCCAATAGGTTTTAGGCCTTAGTAATTCTAATTCATGTAAATGCATCATCTTTGAGTAAAATAGGTTTAAATTATAAAACTTTTCTTATATCGGTTATAAAATACTTTTTTTCCATTTAAATTATTCCATAGAAATACAATGCATCATGCTTCATTAGAAGTTTTCGAATAACATTTATTTGTGGAATAATAAAATAAATGCAAAATGGGGTTGGCTAAAAATAAATGTGAATGTTTATGAATGTGCTGTGTATAACTGTGAAAGTTGATGAAGTAATTAAGAGATTACTCTTGATTTCGAGATTAACTTTCTTACACAGAAAGAGAACTAAAGGATATGATGTATAAGCTAGTAAAACTGAAATTTCTAAATAATATCGGTATTCCCAGATTTTGTGTGAAAATTTTTTAAATAGTTGTACTCCAAAAAATACACTACTGGCCATTAAAATTTCTACACTAGGAAGAAATGCAGATAACAAAATGATATTTATTGGACAAATATATTATACTAGAAATAACAAGTGATTAAATTTTCAAAAAGTTTGGCTGGATAGATCCTGAGAAATCAGTACCAAGAACAATCACCTTTGGCAGTAATAACAGCAGTTATACGCCTGGGGAATTGAGTAAAACAGAGATTGGATTGCATGTACAGGTAGAGATGCCCATGCAGCTTCAACACGATGCCACAGTTCATCAACCGTAGTGACTGGCGTTTGGTGATGAGCCAGTCGCTCGGCAACCATTGACCAGACGTTTTCTATTGGTGAAAGAGCTGGAGAACGTGCTGGCCAGGGCAACAGCCGAACATGTTCCGTATCAAAGAAGGTCCGTACAATACCGGAAACACGCGATCGGGCATTATCCTGCTGAAACGTAGTGTTTCGCAAGGCTCGAATAAAGGGTCGAGCCACGGGTCGTAACACACAAGAAATGTAACGTGCACTGTTCAAAGCACCATCAATGCGAACAAGAGGTGATGGAGACGTGTATCCAATAGCACCCCATACCATCACACCAGGTGATGGGCCAGTATGACGATGAAGAATGTACGCTCACAGTGTGCGTTCACCACGATGCCGCCAAACACGGAAACGACAATCATGATGCTGTACACAGAACCTGGATTCATCTGAAAAAATGGCGTCTCGTCATTCGTGCGCCTAGGTTCGTCGTTGATCACACCATTAAAGGCGCTCTTGTCTATGACGCAGCGTCAAGGGAAGCCGCATTTATGGTCTCAGAGCTGAGAGTCTGTGCTACTGCAAACGTGTTCGTGCAGACACTTGTCTTTCAAACGACCCCGTTTCTTGACTCATGGCTCGTGACGTGGTTGCACGATCCATTACAGCCATGCGGATAATATGCCTGTCTTCTCAGCTGCTAGTGATAGGTGGCCGTTGAGAACCCGCATGGCGTTCTGTATTACCGTCCTGAACCCATCGATTCCATATTCTGCTAACAGTCATTGGATCTCGACCGACGCGAGCAGCAATACTGCGATAAGATAAACCGCAATCTCGGTACGCTACAATTCGACCTTTATCAACGTCAGAAACGTGCTGGTACGCATTTCTCCTTTTTACACGAGGCATCACAACAACTTTTCACCAGGCAAGAACGTTCAAATTTAATTTGTTTATGAAGAACCGACTGAACAATTTCCTCATTTAAACAGAATGTAGGTGTCGCTACTGGCGCTTGCTTTGTCTGAATGCGCTGAAAAGCTAATCATTTGCATATCACAACACCTTCTTCCTTTCGTATAAATTTCACATCTGTAGCATGTCGCCTTCTTGGTGTAGCAATTTTAATATCCAGAAGTGTATTTTAAATTATGTGGATCCCATTGAAATTAAATATTATAATTCCGTTTGGTTGTGTGCATATAGAAATATTTATATTAAAATGTTTAAGTGGTTTACTGATGTAATTTCTATTAGTTATAATTAGTCTGCTGTTTTACTATGTTATATTGTATTTTGTGCTTATTTTTACCTGGCTTAACATTATTGATGATTATTCAGGAATGAATTGTTATCTAACATTGTATAGTTTGTATAATTAATTGTTATTTTTTCACGAAACACTATAACGGAAAAATTATTTTAATTATCTTAAACACACACACACACACACACACACACACACACACACACACACACACACACACACACACACACACACACACTATATATATATATATATATATATATATATATAAACGAAGCCTAAAATATTTGCTTATCTACATATTATCGTATCATAAAGACCTCACGAACTCAACAACACGACATATTAATACGTGTTATGTATCAAACTAAAGTCTGACGGTATCGTGAAAGAAATCCAAATTTTCATGCTAATCCACAAATCATTAATAATGCGAGGTAGAATGACTTTTTCTAAGTGAGATACTACAAGACATTCTAGATCTTCTTTCATGATGTTCATGTCTGTGGATTAGGTGTCAAATAAAAGTGTCTAAAATTCAAAGATTGATCGTAGAGTTATTCCAAATAACCCTTGACGTGTGGCGTGTAACATTAAACGGCTTAAACCGTCAAAATGTGTCGGAGTGCATAATGGATATAAATGGGCTGTGGTAATCAGATAAGATGCTTATGTAAATCTTATATGACAGTTTCCTTTCAAAAAGTATTAGGAGTCTCATCTCACATTAACTGCATACGCTTTGTCTCAAAAGTTATTGGCTTGCTTTGTAGAGTACGTAAATTCATAAAATTTATCCATAAAGTTAGACGTTCGTCCATCAATAGCAATTGGAAAAAAGACATGTTAGACTAGTTAATATGTTTCCAGACATTATTAATCAAATAATTTTGTTAGATGGAACAGGGAATAATAAGAATTTTGCTGTGAAGTTAATTATAGTATAGGTGTGGACCTTTGAATCTTTGAAATCTCATCTCCATGAACTGCCTCCGAAAAGTTCTCCCTGAAACACATTTCCATGTTTATCTCTTTTAAGATTTCTAATGAGTCGTCGCTTCAAAGTCTTCTTTCGTTTTACTTCCTTAGATTTAATGCATTACTAGAGAGTAGATATGCGAGATGCATTCGTAATATTGTCATACCTTTAAGTATACTTAGCTATTATAACCGCACTGAACATTCCTCTTTGAAATTCTCCATTTCCGTTGTAGATAACATTTGGTATCATAGAATACTTTAATTGCTGTTTTCCTTCTTAATTATGGTATTACACCAACTGACGCCATTGCTCTTATTATCGATAAATATTATTTATTCCAATATTAGTACTCAGTATCGGAAATTCTAAATATAAACTAACGATGTAAAGAAATGTGATAAGAAATAAATATTTTGAAAAAGGATTAATATTCATCTGGCAAATAAATAATTGAACTCTTAATTAAAATTTTAAATAAAGTTCTGTTTTAAATGTAACATAAATTGTTCAATTCCAATGCATTTCAAATACCTTTAATCAGTTTAAATAATATTTCTTAAGTATCATTTGAATTTCAGTTGATTTCATAACCAGAAATAATAAAGAACAAATTCTTAACTTCAAAAGTTTTAATCATTTTCAACAAGAATAACTCTATTTACTTCAAAAAATGTAACATAGAAATTTCCAACCTTTTCAAAAAGAATTGTTTAAATGTGGAACTCCTTCAACTCTTATTATCCATAATAAAAGAATTAAATTTAAAGAAAGATTCTTTGTCTTGCTAGAAAATTCGGGAACGTCAAAAATGGAAAAGGAAGAATGAAAAGACATTAAGGTAAACACATTTTTTGAATGAAGAGGAAGTATTCTCTTTAATTGCATTTAGAGATGATCAGTTACATTTTATAAAAGAATAATAAATTCTTTTTAACTGGATAAATTTAAAATGTTCAAATAAGTTTATCTTTTCCTAAAATTAGAGGCATATAACATTCAAAATGAAGAATTCGGTAAGGTATGATAAAAAAAATTTAGACATGTGAACAAATAGTATTTATTACTTTACAATCCCGGATGGGCCCTGCATGTTTATGCCAGCCCATGGCAAAGTGGTTAGCCTTCTTGATACTCACTCTGTTGGTTCTGGATATGAATTTTAATTCGCACATGGATGTTTCTTTCTCTCTATGTCTTTCTTCTGAGAAGATGAATGAATGTAGCTCATCCAATAAATGGGTTTGTGATGGTATGACGTGGGTAATGTTATTACCTCCATGACTTGGTTAACATTTTCCTTTTGGGTAACGATAAATGAGTTGTTGTGTCGTCCTTATTGGGGTCTAAGTGCCCACCATTGTCAAAAAATACTCTGCTGATATTCGTAAAGGAGTAAAAAATATATTCATGTTCTCGCAAAATTAAATTAATTAATAAAATAAACTTGATATTGTCAACAATATTTATTAAATCTAAAAACGAGTTTGTTCAATCTGAGAATATATTCTATATTGCATTATTTTTCGCATACTTTTATACAGCAAGCCAAGCGTTTCAGTTTCATTTTTTCTCTATTATTTATTCATCACTTTTTCCTTTGAAAATTTATTTGATTTGTTTTAAGAGTTACATTAGGTGAAAAATGGTGCTGATCCTATTTGCAAAAGCTAATGGTTTCAATGCCTAATCCAAAATAAAACCATATAAATCCAATAACCTATCCGTGTCTATAGATTGATATGTAGGCAACTTATGTACTTTCACAGGAATGGTGATGTGTTATATTCCTCCATCAGTATGGTTGAGAAATTTAGAAATGGAGGGATGATTCAGACCCCAACATTATGATTTTAAAATATTTTAAAGTTGCAAGACGGTTGCCTCAGCCTAGTGAATTTCATCGGCAGAAATCAAAAGAAAGAAACGTTGTCCTAATAACCTACATAGCATAATGCTTGGTAATCTGATGTGTAAGATTTACAAAAGAACGTAAGATTTAAACTATATTTCAAGCCTTTGTAACGCGAACTGAAAGTCAAAGATCAGTATAGCGTATGCGCGCTAGATTCTGCCACCTTCCAATTATACTATCATTGTTTACTTATTTTTTACAAGTGTTCTCAGAGAGACAGCACACTGGAGATGTGCTTGTTGCGACGCCCGCCAATGACATTGTCCTGTTCATTAAGTTAAAAGTTATATTAAAAACTATGTAAATATAAAAAATTATGTATATTTAAAATTTATCCTCATCAATAAATTAAATTTGTTATCATCTCCTTGGCGCCTCGGTACGTTACACCTTTTGTCGTCTCACTAGATTAAGAAATTTTAAAAACATTTGAATTCCTGCAATTTGTAATATGAAACGCTCATGAAAGTAATACAAGAAACTAAATTCCCTTAAATGAAAATAATACTAATGACAATTATTTTTGCAAAAAAATTTAGCTTTAGTTGTTCATCTAATCTGGATTATATATTTCATATTCATTGAATAATAAAAATTGATTACTTTCCTTAATACAATTCAAATTTTTTTGTTATTTCAAAATAATTGTTATAAAGTATAAAAATAACCTCTTGGGTATTCAGTATTAAGTATATTCAGTTACCTTCTAGATACCAATATCTTATGGATTACACATAAATAAAGCTGTTTGATTTATGCAAATGACAAATGACTAGCATCTGAATGGTTAATGCTCTGTTTATTTAGTTCGACAGATTTTGAATTTAATTCCCTATTCAAATATGAATATTTGAATAGAGAATTAAATCTCGCTTTATTAGTTCTCATTTATAAAAAGTAACAATTGAGTTATAAAATTAAGTTAGTGTAGTTGCTGACTTATCCTCTTTAAAGATCTGACATTTGTTCGATATACTCCAATGTAATGTTGACAGTTAAAAAGTCAATGACTAGCAGGGCATCTGAGCATAAATCCTCCCGGGAAAGTCCGATCCAATACAGAATATGTTTTGGTGAGACAGGATGCTTACAGCATTTCTTACAAGTGGGATAAATTTTTGTACCACGTTCAAACGATAAACATTTTAGATGTCCATTTAACAATTTGGCCAAAGCTGTTTCTACCTTTGGATTTGTCTATGGGTGCTTCAGACCTCGGTCCAATAGAACCTGTACATTACTTTGTTGCCCATCTATATTACTTTGTTGACAATGCAAGCAAGTTGAACTTGCTACTGGCAAATAGTATGAAATCTTAAGTAATATTTTATAATTTCATCCTGTAAATCATTTTTTAGTGTATTTACCTTTTTCAATTATTCTAGAAGTTATTAAATAAAACTACACCAAAATTATATTAAATAATGCTTCACCAATTTCAGAATTGTATTTCCATTTGGAAGATATTCACTTTTTAAAACTAGCATACCCCAAAAAATAACAATGCTTATGAAATATTTTTCACGGCTTACTCAAGTTTATCGCACATCTCATTAGAGAAGAGACACTTAATGTTCTAAATTTTTATATGGATGAACAATTTTAATCTGAGATGAATTCCTATGGAATTGCGTATGGAATTCGTTACGGTTTCAGTTGCTCATCATTCATTTTATTGCTCAGTCCATGAAATCGAAAAAACAAATGAAAAAACGGACAATATTTTGGAAAAGTATGTGTATATTTCTTGTACATCATTAAATTTTTTATTCAATTAAACTGTTTAAACACGTTGTTCATTGTGATTAAATTTCAAACATTATTTATCATTAAAATTATATCTTTAAATTTAACATGAAAGCTCGAGTACCATTTGTACAGTCACAATGCAAAATAAAGTGTATTTATCAAGACATTGAATTATGGTTACACTATTGTCACAATATTCAATTATCATGTTTGATTAATACAAATATATAAACTAATATTTTAATAAATGATTAATACATAAATAGCGTCAGTTTCAATCTTTGTATTGTGTGTAGTAACCCATACCTTATAATACATTTTTATTCAGACATTCACAATAAGACAATAGTGAAATAATAGTAACGAGAAAAGAAACATTTCTACTATCAAAATTCATAATGCAGAAAAAAGCATTTTTTATTTTCTTTCGATTGTTATGGGAAAGAAACTTCCCAAGAAACCACAGATCAATTGGGATTCTTGAGAGTACTCACCAAAACAATGCCTACTACATAATATGCTTCCTTGCATGAAAATTTCGATATAAATATTGACAAATATTGAGAGAAAATATATCAAAAAAGGGAGGGAATTTTTCTATTTCGAAATATGAAAGATGGTTTTTGGTTGAATTATTTGTAGTTTCATCTTTATTTTCTGACACATATGGATCGTATTTACTGTTTAAAATAGATAAACGAATCATCTTTGTGGAAGTGGAAGTATATTCTGTGTGTGAGTACAATTCATGAATACAATGACATTCAATCCCATTGTAATTATTCTAGTATCTTTTATTACATATATGTATACATTTCCTCGTATATCAATATATATCTATATCTATATATATGTTTGTTTTTTTGTGTGTGATATATTTCGTTACAGATGTTTTCATATTTTTCTCGTGTATTCTAACAGTGTTTTAAGACAAATCACTGAAAAAAGGGCCACCAAATGAATCTAATACGTTTAATCGTAAACTCATGACTAGTTATAATAATGTACTATATCTACTTTAAGACAATATTACAGTCTTGTAAATGTCATTTGGTAATGCTTTCAATATCTCTCACAGTGTCATTAGTATTTCCCTCATGACAATAATTACTACACGTCACAGAATCATAACAGCAAGTAATTTGTTGGAAAAGACGAAAATAATTTTTTGTCATAAAAACCTCAATCTTAAGGTAAGATTATCATAAAAACCATAAATGTTATTAGAAGTAATGATTTTTTCCAGTAGCAGCCATGACATTATATAATAGTGAATTGGCTATTTAAATTTTATGGGCGGGTAAATTATTCATAGGTATAATTCCTCAAGCTTCACATACAGAATCGAGCAAACAATAATCTAATTAGTTTTTCTATTTATAACATTTTAGTAGATAAAATTTTATTCGGGTTTCAAAGTATGTTCTACAAAATCATTTACGATAATAGCTATTGTTTCCATGATTTCATCGGTGAATGTAATGAATAAATGTAAGAAGATATTTAGATAATTAAAATTTTGAAATAATTTTCGTCTGCAATTTGTGACATGAAACATCCTCAAACTTATCACTAATTTTTAATATTTTTAGCTCTAACCATTGGTATCAATAATTTCTCATTATTTTTATCTCATTATAATTTTTTTAAATTTAAAATACAACACTTAGATAAATATTTTATCTAGAAATCTTCTAAATTCTGTTCAAATATAATAAAATGAAAATGAATTTTATTTATATGTTCAGTAAGAAAATTCAGGAAATATTTTTTCCTATGGGTGTGGTAATTTATCCGTTAAGATATATATTATATAGCTGATACATTTAAAAAGATATAACCTAAAAATTTCTAATAAAGTAATTTGAAACGTGAAAATATTTCTTATTTATTAGTATACAATCATGTTCTGAAAATAAACTGCTTCCTTGTTCGGAGTTTCTTCGATTTAAAATGTTGCAATATATAAATGATATTAAGATGGATATAATTTTCTCAAATTTGACTAATTCGACTAAAACACAAAGGAAATTTTAGTATTTGACTAAATGAATTTCAATTTATTTATAAATTTAGACCATAAACAGTAAATAAGAAGTAAGAAAAATTCTAACGTTGAAAGCTATTACATCTAGTCGATAAATGTAACTTACAATTTTATTGTAGGATAAAAGCTTTCTGATGACAGAGTGCCAAGGAGTACTGCACTTATCGATAAATTCATTCTATTGTACATTGTTCATTAGATCTTGCTTCTTTATAGCTATATAAAGCCAAATATTTGCAGAGAGGTCTCATTCAATAACATCAAATTATTTTTAGGGAAGTGAACTTGCTAAATTTTGTTGTAGAAAGACAAGTTTAAATAATCATGAAGAAATCTTCTTAGATTTTTATTCATCAGCTTTCATCTAAAATCATTATATTGGTCTAAAAACATGTAGCTATATCATATTGAAGTAAATTTCAGCTGGTTTTGTGTCATTATTTTTATTTTAGATGTTATTAAAAATTTAATAGGTGCAGTTTTATTGCTTATAATATTTTGGACTTTAACAATAATTCTATTTGTGTATTTTAAAACTGAAAGAGAGATGTGAAATTCTTTTATTTACACCCACATAAAAACTACTTTCAAGAATCAATGCTTATAATATAGTTTACAATATTCTTATGTTGCCCTGTAAAGTGTTATATATTTAACCTAATAACTGTATACGTCAAAGCACAAAAACATACCATTATCTTCCATTACTATTAACAAGAACTAAAATCAAACTTCAAACCAACACATCCAAAAAAGTAAATTTTAATTACGGGGACAAGGGAAGCCTTTCAAACTTACCATATATTACTGTACGTTGCTAAGTAAATAATTTTACTACTTCGTCAGACATTTGGAGAATAAGCCACAACAACAACTACTATCTTAAATTTTTTTGTTTTATTTTCCTTGATTCTGGTTTTATGGATATCAATTAAAGCATATGAATTAAGCCAGTTTATTTTTAATTTTGAAATATATCGTGTAATATAGTTGGGAAATTTTATATGACATTTTTTTCTACTTAACTCCATAATGAGCCCCATTAACACAAATGGATTTTCCCAAAATGATACTTTTTCGGTGAATTTAGATCACAAGTTTGCTATCTTCAGAAGATCCTTACATCCAGAGACAAAAAGGACGAGGTGGTCTGATTCGTTTGAGAGTTCTGGTTATAAATCTCCTTATCTTAAAATAGTGAGTTCGAATGATGACATAACCAAAGATCCCTCCTGTTCACTCACTAAAGGCGTCAAGGGCACGTTAAATAGGTTTATCTCAAGTGAAATGACACCTCTGGGAATGGGAGGACAAGTATCAGAGGTTGACTACTTAGTCCCTGATTCTAAATTACGAAATCTCTTCTCCATCTGCCTGCGTCTAATTGGTAGTCTTACACTAGGCTATATACAAATTAGTATATGCGGGTAGAAGGAAAACAAAAATAAATATTTTCATTGTTTTGTACCAGCATATACTACTTTATCTAGCCTAGCATTCAAAAGAAAAACAAAAATAAATATTTTCTTTTCTCTTTTAGCATATTACATTTTTCGAAACTTATTTCGAAACTGAATTCCATTTACTTATAAAATTATCTTAATATATGTATATTATATTGCTCAATGATATTATATTTCTTAATAATTTCCTTAAAATAAGATACATCCATAAAAGATAGTATTTCGTTTGCAACTATTTAAAATTTTAAGAAGAAAGCCCAATAAGATTAAGAAAAATAATATATTAATCATATATTGTAATTTAGATCAAATAATATTAGAAAATATAATCTGAAATATCCAGATGTGTTGATTTCATTTTCTGTAAATAATATTCTTATTTTAACTATATATTGGTTTCCAATTTAATATTAAATTAAATAAATCATATTATATTTCTTATTGATTAATTAAATTTAAACAATTTAAAAAATTTTTTATTACCATACTGATTCTGTAAAGAAAAAAATTTTATAAATTCATGAGTTGTGTGAGTTCAAAATTATGAATTAATTTACTACAAAAAATTTACAAATCTTAAGTTTTCATAGAAAAATTTATAACATTTTAGGTATATTAATCAAAGATTATTTAAAATTTTATAAAAGTTTTCATTAAAAAACGTGTTAATTATTTAGTAACAATTTTATTGATAAGTATAATCATGTATAATTATTAATAAATATAATCACCATAATATTTTGAATAAATAAATATATATCCCATAATTTTGCATAATGACTACAATGATTAATTAGGACATCAAATTCAATACTAAATTCAATGAAAAACATATGTAAATGTATTGTAAGTATTATACATATTTTTTTCAGTAGTCTAAATAACGAAATATTAAACAATATTAAAATTTGTAAATAAATATAAATCAATGCATTAAGTATAACATAAATTTATATCACTAAAGATACCAAAAATCATTAGAGCTCTAAGCATGAAGAAAGACCAGTAATATATTTAAAGATGTGATTTATATTGCTATGATTAAAGCAGTTAGATAAGCTTATGTTTCTGATATAATTAAGTTAAAGTTGAATTTAGAATAATAATGATAAAGTAAAACTTTTATAATCCAATTTGCGAAAATAATTCATAAGAAAATAATAATTGGTTTATTAATACTTTAAATTCCATGTCTCTTAAAATAACAAAATATTAATAAATTACATTTCACGATTAAAACTGTTATTATTGTTGAATACAAATGATTGTGGAAAGAGAATACTGTTTAATTTTCAATAAAAGAAAATATTAAAAGATAATGTACAAAGTAAAACAAAAACAAGATAAACTGTTTAATCATTATGAGAGTGTTATTTTCTATCATAAAACCATTTTAAAAATAACCGAATGATTAAATAATTAGCAAATAAATAAGAAAAATTATGTTTGACCAAAAAAATAAAAAAAAGACTCCGTAATTTAGCAAAACATTGATAATATAATCTCTAAATGGATGGTGCACTTATATTTATCAATTACTTTAATTTTTTTAATCTAAGACACACAAAGAATTTGGCAAACATTCGTAAATAGTACAACATTTTTTGGTTCTTTAAAAATGACTTTTGATGCATGAAAAAATAAATATATCACAATGCACTTTAAGTTACATTTTTATTTGTTTGTAAGTAATATTTTCATTTCACTTCTGTTAAATTTTATAAAAAACTCAGACTTTAATACATTCATCACAAATAAATTTATTGTAATCTAAGTTCTCGAGAGAAAATGCTATTGAAGCTGATTGCAACAATTTTGAGTTCATAATAAACACGAAATTTAAAAATAAATTAGTCTCAATAAATAAAAAAGATCTAAATTATTACATATAAATGAAATTATATTCATGAATATATGTATTTTGTAATTAGTAGCGCAAATCTTTTCTGTATATGCAAAATTAAATTAATAATGAATAATCAAAATGCATAAGTCATAATGCTTAAATGAAAAAAAAATTATGAATTTTACATGTATCTCCTACTTTATTCAGATTAAATATTTTATTTATTAATCACAATGTGAAAATTTAATTTAATAAATTTGTAAAAATTTAACTCTCCAGTTCTATATTTTTTATTAAAATACAAATATCGCTTACAGAAACTATTTTAAATATCACATTGCATTACAATTCATTTTATGCATCTCAATTAATTAAATAAATTGAGCAATAATAAGCAAAAAATGTATTCATTATTATAAATATTTGTCATCTGCAGAAAAAAGACGAATGTTTTGGATTAATCTTAAAATAAACAATGTTAACAACAGGAAAATTTAAGAAATATTTGTCGTTTATCTTTAAATAGTCTATAAGGGGACACGATAAAGAGAATTTATTTGAGTTCTAAAAAATTCAAGAGATATTTTATTGTTAAGTGGCAAATTTAATTAAAATTATAACTGATATATATTTATTTTTGAACACAAATACAATTATTACTGGATTCCTTAAATATATTCAATGCAATTTTAAAATACAATGAAAAATATGAGAAGAAAGATAAATATTCTTGAAATATATTTAAATTGGAAACACAGAAAAAGCAAACCTTCACTGAATTATCAAATAAATCATTTTAAAACTAAGTGAAAAAATTAATAAGAAATAACGTCTTTTTAGACACCTTATTTTTATTTTTTCTTTCATTTAAAATCTCTATGAATGAAAAACAATACATTATAAATAATGAATTAAAACTCCCTAAAAATGCTAAATAAATGTAGCAACCGTAAAATGTATGGTTTTAAATTAATATAAAAATCAAATGAAATATTTTCGGACATCATTCTTAAAATAAATTAAAATTTCTATTTTTAAGAAAAATAAATAATTTCCTTTGTGTTATTTCTTAATAATTTTTTTATTACTTAAAGCATACATGGGGATATTAAATTATTTTATTCTGAACGGAAATTTAAAATTTTATTTTAAGAAATAACTTTACTTACATTTTCTTCTTCTTTTTAGAATTTCAATCAATGATGAGTTTTAAATTTTTTTTTTATTGTTGTAAATCACATAATCTAAAAAACCTCCAATAAAATTTTAAATTATTCTAAAAACATATGCATGAAATATAATTAAAAGATATTATATTAAACAAATATATATGATCTTAGTCAATTTTCTTATAAGTGCCTGCATTATACAAAAAAAATATTTTCATTTAAAATATATTGTCAACAAACTGAATTTTTTTTAAATAAACATATTTCCTTTCTTTCAATAATACTAAATATTAGTACTAAAGAAAATATTAAAGTGCTTTGTTTAAAATTTCAGCATAATATGAGGATTCTAAATATTAAATGTTATAGTAAAAACGATGAGTGGTGGCAACATGGACGCCATTGGTGTTGTTGACGAATTTTATGGTTCCTGCGAAAACAAGTTAAAAATCGCTGAAAATGCGCTTAATTCCAGATCAAACATGAATCAACAGATGAAGGAAGATGCAGAGAATGCTTTGAGTGAGTTACGTTGTCTTATTTACTCAAATTTTGATAAATTTAAAAATGTAGTCACGTATAGCTTATGAAAATGTATTAATAACAATACACGAGAAGAAATCGTACGCGAGCGAGTGTAATAGCGCCATCTACAGATACCTTTCAGAAACAAATGAGCGATGGATAAAAATGCAGTCTCATTATTTGTGCGAATGAACAAGGAACCCTTAAAGCTGGAGATATTAAAAACATCATAAAAACGCAAGTCATTCCAAGAAGCAATAAAATTGGTATCAAAAACGTAAGAAGTCTTCCAAATGATAAACTGTTGGTAGAATGTGTGTCTGATGATGACAGGAAAAAATTTCCTGATATTCTGGCTGGAAATTGCACTTTTCTTTCTTCAACTCTTGCTAAACGAAAATATCCTGCCATTATTATTAAACATGTTCCTAGCTCACTACATGATGATGAACTTATCAAGGTATTATTTGAGGAAAATTTTGATAGTTCAGTATCTGAGGAAGAAATTTCAGAGTCTAAAGTTCGTTTTACTCTAAAGAAATTTGGGGATTCAAGACATATTATTATTAGTGCTTCACCTAATATCTGTAAATAAATTTTAAGATTTGGATCTCTCAAATTAAATCTACACAAGTCTAAAAATGCCACGCAGCAACTCATTCTCAATATGGAAACTGATAATATCGATGTTGCATTGATTCAAGAATCTCACTGTTACAAAGGGAGTATTCCTGGGTTTCCTAGCCATTACAAAGTATTTTTTGATTCTTAATCAGATGTTATAAAATCAGCGATCATATTTGCTCGAATAACATTCCTACCTTTGTTTATCATAATTACTCTGATTATAACAGGATCTCCGTTGAAATCACTGTAAATGACTTAGATTTTATTTTGCTTTCTTACTACTTTAAGACGGGCAGAAATGTAGATGCTTATTTACAAAGGATTGATTCTTTCATGTCTAATGCTAATTCTTCTCGACTTATTTGGGGAATGGACTCTAACAGCAAAAATAATGTTTGGTTTAGTCCTTATTCAGATGCTAGAGGAGGTAAACTATGTGATTTCTTCAGTACCAAACAACTCTTTGTAGTTAATGAGGATTTCGGTCCTACCTTCTGTTCAACTCAAGGTTCTAGCTACGTTGATATTACTGCTGTTGGGGAAAGTTTATTGCAAAATGTCATCAATTGGTCTATTCCTGACTACGACTCACTTTCTGACCATAGGATGATTTATTTTGAAATTGCCTTGGCTGATAATACTACGAACTCTTTACCCCAAAACAGGACTCGAATCTTTGACTGTAGAAGAGCAAATTGGTTTCTTTTTCAGACTAAATGTTATGAGGCAATCAATAATTGTAGTTTTGAGGATCAGCTCTCTACTTGTAATGACCCTATTTGCCTAGAAAATCTAATTTTTGAGCTTCAAAATATCATGTTTTCTGCAGGAAGGATTGCTATTCTTTTTAGGCATTATGATAAAGAAAATGTTCGTTGGTGGACTTCTGAAATAGCATTTATGCGTAAAAAGTTTAATGCTTCAAGACGTCGCTTTCAAAGAGCCAAAAACCGATTGTCAAGGAAATTTTTAAATCCAGTTACCTCCACGTTAAAGAAGTGTATAAGAACTTAATTAATAACTCAAAATTAAGTTCCTGAAAAGACCTTCTTTCTGATGTTACCCCTAAAAATGTATGGAAGAAGATTTATAAAGGCATGAAGAGAAACTTTAGTAAAAGTGTCGAGATTACTGGCATTGAAACCACTTCACATCTTCTTTTGAAGAATCTCTCAGTGCTATCTCAAATTTTTCATTCCCAGATGACAATCCTTCTAACGATAACTCCTTTCAACAAAATATTCGAGAACAGTCTAACAAGGCCTACTCTGTAGAAGATGATGTACCATTTACAGTCAATGAGGTTAATGCTGTTATTCACTTTTTGGCCACTGGAAAATCTCCTGGCCTAGATTCCCTTTCCAATGAAATGATTAAATACTTTCATCAGTTATTCTCCTTCTGTTCTTCCTGAAGTATTCAATTTATGCTTAAAATTTTCTCTCTTCCCTGCTCTTTGGAAAAATGCTAAAGTTGTCTTAATCCCAAAGAGTTTGAACTCTAAGCGATAGCACCTTAAGAATATTAGGTATATTAGCTTATTGCCTTGCATTGGAAAATGTCTCGAAAAGCTTCTTACAAACAGACTAAGATAGCATCTTAACAATCGTAATTATACTAGTAAAGACCAAAATGGATTCACACCACAGAAATCTACTGAGGATGCACTACTGCGACTTGTTCACATTATAAAGGAAGGGAAAAAGAAAAATCTGTTCACTATTCTCCTTTCAATGGACATAAAAGGAGCGTTTGATAAAGCATGGTGACCCCTTATTATTTTCTTAATGAAGGAGGCTTATACTCCTTCAAATATTCTCAATCTCTTACGCAGTTTTTTGAACAACAGAATGGCTGTTCTCACTCTTGGTAATAAGTCGAAAGTAGTTAGTATCCAAAAAAGATGCCCAGAAGGTTCTGTTTCTGGCCCATTCCTTTGGAACCCAATTATAAATGATTTACTAAAATAATTGAATGATTTTAAATGCTGGAGAATTGCTTTCTTAGAAGATTTACTCGTAATAGTTCAAAACAAAAATTTTCCCGATTCATGTAGTACCGCTCAAGATATTCTTGATTTTATTCATAATTGGGCTCAATATTGCAAGCTGGAATTCAGTCATACGAAGTGCAAAGAAATGATGATTCACAAAGAGGCTAACATTGATGCCACAGTCAATCTTGCTATGGGTAGTAATTTTCTACCAGTTGTAGATAAAATTAAATATCTTGGTGTTGTTGTCGACAGTAAACTTAACTGGAAGGTACACTTGAAATACATTTTAGCTAAGATTAACATTCTTACAAAAGCATTGTATAGAATTTGCAATAACAGGTATTAAATTCGAAGTTTAAAAATTGATTTATGAACAAGGCATTGTTCCCGCTATTCTATATGCATCGCGAATTTGGGAAGAGAGTTTGAAAAAAAAATAAACCGAAAACTTATCAGGAAAATACAAAGAAAACTGCTCTTGAGGATTGTCAGAGAATATAGAACAATCAGTTATGATTCTCTCTTCATTCTCTCTGGTCTTCCACCTCTTGATGTTGTGATACTTCATCAAAATGAGACTTATTGTTACGCTCAACACTTTTTTCCTAACCATTTTGATGGTGATTTGAACTTTTGTTCCCTACCTCATTCATCTTCAAGATCTGCTCAACTTACTGCATTTGATAGCATTAGGGAAGGAGACTATGGTCTAATTTACTTTACAGATGGGAGTAAAGTTAGCGAAAAAGTAGGTATTGCATACGCATGCTTTCAGAATGGGTTTGAAGTGAGTCATCAAGTATACCGCATTAGTGATTACAGTTCTATTTTCCAAGCGGAGTTACTCTGCATTAATCTTGCTGTTGAAGATGTCAAAAGCAAGCCTTATAAAAAAATTTTAATTTGCAGTGACTTGATGTCATCCCTACTGGCTCTGGAAGATATAACTAGTTTTGAAAAACTTATTGTGGAAGTCATGATTTCA
This sequence comes from Latrodectus elegans, assembly GCA_030067965.1. Classification (NCBI taxonomy): domain Eukaryota; kingdom Metazoa; phylum Arthropoda; class Arachnida; order Araneae; family Theridiidae; genus Latrodectus; species Latrodectus elegans. The sequence continues at coordinate 66,650,568 of CM057820.1, forward strand.
ATAAATATGTGTGATATGAAAAATATTTCCTTCACTTTCTCCCATGTTATGGGTCATAGTGGTATGTATGGAAATGAAAGAACGGATTTCCTGGCCAAACCTTCTCTTTCACTTCCAAATAAACTAGATACCAGCTTACCCAAGTCTTTTTTCAAAACCACTGCTAAAAAGAAGATTACCACAGAATGGAACTCAGGTTTTGTTTCCTCTCCTAATTGTAAGTGGACAAAATCTTTTTTCCCATCAGTTTCCATCAGAATCAAGAACTACTGGTTCTACAACGACTTTAAAATTAAGAAATTCCTCACTGGACATGGGAAATTCAATAGCTATCTTCACCGTTTCCACATTAAAAACAGTGAGGTGTGCATGTGCAGCTCTGCGGGTGACAACCCTTCTCACATTCTTCTTGAGTGTCCATCTGTTTCAGAAGAAAGGAACGAGCTTTGTAAAGACTTAAATAACGGGTGGCCCCAGATTTTGGTGAACTTAGTAAAGAAAGAGAATTTTGAATTTTTTAAAAAAAAATTATGCATGCTGTTTTCTAACTCATTTTTATTTTTGTATCTCCTTTTTTCCTCTGACTTTTTTATTATTATTTTCATGATTTATTTGGAATTGTTATGTAGTACATTTGTTGTGCCTTCGGGCCCTGTGTAGTATTCCTTGCTGCACAGGGTTTTTTTTGTTTTCCCAAATAAAAAAAAATAAAAAAGGATGAGTCAAAAACAATTTGCACTATTACTCTAAAAATTAGTGTATATGATGATCATGTTTAGAAAACAATTGATTGAGTATAACTAAATAATTTATTTCAGAGTCTTATTTTTACACACACACATATACAAATGCCGAATTTATTGTATTTATATATAGCCGTCATAGAAAATGTGTAGTATAAAAATTTTTAAATTTAAAGTAATTATAAATATTGCAGCACGAGTTTCCATCAAATTATCACAGTACATAACGTTGTTGAACGTTATGTACTGTACTGTAACGTTCTAGAATAAAATATCGATTTTATCTTTCATTTATTTTTAGAAAATCACCTTTGTAGTTGTATCCTAATTAGGACTTTCACTTCTTCTCTAATAAAGTAAATAGATGAAGTAATTTTTAATTTTAATGACATGCAAATAAGTATTCAGAGAATATCATGAAATTTATAGGTCAAATTACACTATTAATTAGTAGGCGCGTTTTGTTTGATATAATAATCTAGACAATTTACTAATAGGCTGTACCTTATTCTCTTATATACCTATTGATATCGATTTAACACAATTTAAATTGCTATATAACTAATATAAATATATTTTTATATTTAATCCAGAATGCTAGCAAATATATATTTTATAAATAATCAGTTACTTTTTAAGGATATCGAAGAAAAAGAGTTGGAAAAAAAGTCATAATTATAACAAATACATCTGATAAAAAGCATTATTCTCTTCAAGTAAGTGTTACCTGTAAGCGGTGGTATATTGTTTTATTCGATACGTCTTCGATAAAAAAGATTCAAATTATGATAAAAAATTTCAAAAACAATCTGCAGCATAAAATCTATATGCTGATCATTACAATAGTTGAAATTATGTATGTATTGTGAAACGTTATGCTATAGGTACTGCTGAGAAAATTTAATAAGCAACAAATGTAATGACACACACACAGTGTAAATAGCTGCAATTCATAAATACAATCAGTTTAACAGCAATCAGCAATTTTAATATCCAGGATTAGTTAATCATCATTAGCAATAGTTTAAGAGTCTAAATTGTGACTGCATCAACTCTTACCGGGATATAAAAGTCAGTAAATACATTTAGAGAACATCTACCTATTTTTTTAATATTTTCAAACTTAAATATCAATTTTTAATTTTTTCTCATAGGTATTATTTTTTTTATTATATTTCGAAACTATTTTAGAGAGAATATCTCGTAAGTCATATTCTAATAAATATCAACACAAGGATTTAAAAACTCTCAACTTATTGTAAATCCAAAATTAGTTTTAGGAACTTAAAAATTTTCATTAGTATAAATGCAAAATATTTTAAAATATGTAAACAAATAATAAGAAAAAGATACAAATGCTCTCTAACTTTATTCTAAGAACTGACAAAATAACATTGAAGTAGTTTGTCACAATCCAAATCAATATAGTTTTAATACAGTTTTTGAAGTATTTCAAGCAAATAGATAGGAAAAATACTCTTGAATGTAACTTTTCCTTCAATTTAAAATATGACAGGTAAAATGGATTTTCTTTCCGAGAACTTATCTTTAACAAGAAAGCCAGTGTCATTTGCAATTCAAAAGAGGCGATAAAAAAACATCGAAACACAAAGAATAAGGAAAGATTAAAAATGCGTATGCAGTTTGTACTTCAGAATAAAAAGGCAGCAAGAAAATGAATGTAAGAAAATTGTATTTACATTGTATCTACATAGTTTATTTCTTTTGATGGTAATACTTATTTTTTATTCATTACCTATCTCGATTATTTACTATTAAATTTATGTGAGCTATAATTTGTATTTAGAATAATATGAGCAGCACACACTCACACAAAGATATTATACATACATATATATATATATATATATATATATATATATATATATATATATATATATATATATATATATGTATGTATGTATGTATGTATGTATGTATATTTTCAATGTACGAGAATGTAATAAAATACTGTAAAATACTGAATACTTTATTATATTCTCGTACTTTAGAACTTAGAACTGTAGTATAAGCATGTGGGCAGTTGCCAAAATGCTCTGAGGAAAGTCAAAAGTTAGGCTTGTTATTCACTTAGCTGCCATTTTTGAAAAAGGTATTTAGTTTGAAGTGGATTCTGATACATTACCAATACACAAGTCCAAAGTGAACCACTTTAACAATAATTGCCAAATACAATTATCGCACAGGTAAAATATATAAACATATTACAAAAATAATTTTTATGTTGGAAACATTCTGTTCTAAAAATGCAGTTAGAATTAATAGGATTTTCTTATGAATTCTAACTGCATTGTTAAAAAAGAAAATTCTATTGTATAAATGCCAAATTCTATACATGGTAAACTTAAAACTAAAATCTTAAATTTAAACCCATGAAAATAAATACTTGTTTTCTTTATAATTAAAGCAGTTAATTTAAATTTAACTGCTATAATTATAAAGAAAACAAGTATCCCTTCTTTTCAATAAAGAATATAAATCTAGTTGCCCAAAAATGTCCCTGATTATCCATCAAATTTATGACTTACTTAAACTCTCTGGGATTGATTTCGCAGTAAAAACTCGTGTTCATAGTGAAGAATATCCTCTCTTCATTATAATTGGTTACTACCCTCTTCACGAAAGATAATAAAGTTATATCAGCTTTGTTATGTATTTTCAAACCTAAAACATAAAGTTCATTACTTGTTCAACGTTCATTATTTGTGTGGGCAAATGTGGGCATTTTCAGGTATAAGTCAGAAATCACGATGAATAGCATATATTTCAAACATGCACCTAATGATTATGGAATGCTCACATTCACCGGTGAATTTGTTTACACTGTCTAAATTTCGAACTTTCCCAATGATATGTGTGTGCGTAAAATATTTTCAATTAGGTGTTCATGAAAATTGAGTAAAATATTATTTTGAACAAAATAAACAGTAGCATAACTGTTTGAAGAGTATATTCAAATTTAAGAATGTATCGAATAAAAATCAAATAATCGCATGAGAATCCGTGAAATGAAGCTACTATTTAAAAAACCCTTTTTATTAATTATTTAAAAATTTACTTATGTTAAAAGAATCTAAAAGCATCGTAGCTTTTGGTTTTCATAATATATGTTCAAAGTTTTACGGAATCCTGTTACGTAAGTAGACAATTTCAACAATGGATTTTCAAATATATTTTTCCGCCATTCCGGAAATAGGGATTTTGTTTGTTGCCATAAAGTGGAATAAAATGTTAGAATGATAGTGAAACAACAAACCCTAGAGAAAGATAAAAATAATTTTCATTTTACCTCAAATCAATTCAAAGTGGCAATAGAAAGGAATACTTTGAAAGTCAAGAGACCACACACAAATATGTTGTTTTCTCTTTCTCAGTTTAACTTTTACAAATTGAACAGTATAAAATACGAAGTACAACTGTTATTTCGAAGAAGGAATTTAAAAACTGCACTACATAAACAAGAATTGTTTCAATTTTATTTCTCTAAGAAAATGTTTTATTTCTCTTTTATTTATTTTTATTATATCATGAGCATATTTTTCTGAAAGTTGAATGCTTAAATTTGTATGATTACAAATTTTACCGAAAGAAAAGTTTTAAGCAACACTTATAAAGACTATAAATAAATGATTTTATGCATCATAATGGAATGCATAATACACTTAGTGTAAGTGTCTTTGTTTTATTTATGGTCACTTTTTTTGCAGATGAAATGTAATTTTTCACATACCACTAGTTTATAAAAGAATTCTGAACACTATGTTAAGTAATCCAAGAACTAATATTTCAGATCTTTTATTTCTATGCATATGACTTGAATTTCATGAAATCTGTAAAATGAATAGCTAATAATCAAATAACATACAACATACTTATGAGGTATTTTCTATATAACACTCTTTGTTTTCAGAAATAGAATATTTTTACTTATTACATTTTAAAAATTATAACTTTATGTCTAATTTTGTATCCGAAAGCTTTCTAAGATCTTACTAATTTAGTAGAAAATAATCTGTTTAGTTGAAAATATTGATCGTTAAAACTATGAATTTAGAAATAAAATTTTATTTGAGGAATATATTTGAAACACACCAAATAAGAATATCTGACAATATATATATATATATGAAGCCAAAGTATGAGACATCAGTAGTTAAAAAAAGCCGATTCTAACACAGTGGCGGTGGGGGCTGTGAGTGGCGGCGTTGAGTTGTTTCCTCCTGCTGTTAAGTTGAGTTGTTTTTTCCTGCTGTTAAGTTGAGTTGTTTTTTCCTGCTGTTAAGTTGAGTTGTTTTTTTCCTGCTGTTAAGTTGAGTTGTTTTTTGCTGTTTTTTAAGTTTCGGTTTTGGTTTTTAAAATTAGTTTTGGTTTTTGAGATTCTGTTTTATGGAATGGCAACGGTATAGTTTTGGTTTTTTGGAATGGCAACATGTATTGGTAAACACGTTGTTTTTTGCTGCTTTTTAAGTTTTGGTTTCGGTTTTTAAAATTAGTTTTGGTTTTTGAGATTCTGTTTTATGGAATGGCAACGGTATAGTTTTGGTTTTTTGGAATGGCAACATGTATTGGTAAACACGTGTTTGTTTTGATGCATCCCGTATTTACTATGAAACGTTGCCATTTTATAGAATCAAAACTCTTCTGTTGCCAATCAGAAAAGTAGAATTTTTGTGAGTTTGAGAGCTTAGTATTCATGAAATGGCAACAGGTGATTTGCATTTAACAAAGTGGCAACATTTTGTGCTTTAAGACAACACATGAAAGGTAAACAAAAACATGTGGCGGTGATGTCCACTCCAAATTACAAAAGGTTGGTTCTTTTAAAAGTTTCTACCATGTGGCAACATGATTTTAATTTTTGTAGAATGGCAACAGTAAATGTTAGGTATTATAAAATGGCAACATTTTTACTACCATTCAATTTAACACGTGATGATATTAACGTTGTACGTGGTGAAACAGGATTCGACAGAAATTTTCTTGAGTCTGGGTACACTTTTTCTGCTTATTGCTGGACTACTCAAAAATAATTTCAAGTAAGTCTAATTTTATTTTTACTATAATATTCTTGGCATATTTATTTATTTTGATTAATTATTAGAGTATTATATGTCCTTATATATTTTCTTTTTAGATACTTTACTGTGAATTTTATCTATCAGAAAAGATAAGTCAGTGGAATGGCTAACTTGAAGCGTAAGAATGAATCTGAGGTAAAAATTCTTTCAATCGATATAGTTTTCTAATATTAAAATGTATTTTTACTTATGTTACTTATTTTCTACAGGTATCTACTGCAGAAAGTTAAAGCGGGTATATCTTTCAAATGTGGTGAAGAGCCCGAGAATGTATTTTCACTCGGTAGAAATGTCTTCATCTATGTGTCCATGTGGATGAACAAAATTTATGTTCACATACGTACTTTTAAGCTTTTTGGAAATACTTACTATCCTTCCTCAGATGGCTTGACAATGGGACCCTATGCCTTTTTCATGCTGTCCAGAGAAGACAATCATCAGTCTAATCAAAATCTGGATTACGTGGCAGTGGATTTAGCATCTCCTTTCAACGAAGACCTCAAAGTAAAAGTCTCATGTGAAGGATCTGGTATGCCCGTGAATTTATCTCGACAAATAGTTTGCAAAAGCGGTCAGAAAATATTCTTATTCCATTCAACTCACTCAAGACCAATGGAAAATATTATTTAACATTAAAGACGACATTTTATCTAGTGTGATTCATTTAAAATTTGAGGAAATTCATTTTTAGCTGCATATTCGAAACAAACAAGTGCGTCGACTTTAGATGCTGACCTGGAATACATCGATTTATTGAAAGGCCATATGAGAAAAGTTATTACTAAAAATTTATACAATTTCAATCTTCTCGGACAATATAAAGATGGAGACACTGAAAACACAGTCGCTCTATTCAATGAAAGTGCAATGGAATTGGACATTGATACTGTTGCCGAGGACTTTTTTATGAAATTATTAGCGTGATTTTACCAAATGGTAAAAGACTCTCTGAGTGTGTACCCCAAACATTTTTACGTAATGTTAATATTTCTTCTATTCTTAAAGATGTAAAAGAAGAGGTATGTTGTTTAGAATCTTATTAAAAAAAATAATCAAATTTGTATACATTTAGAAATAAATTTAAAAATTGGAATAATATACGTTCTCTTTGCTTTCCTTCTTATGAAATTATTTTAGAATAATAAGCATTTTTTTTCAAAATAACCAATACATGCATATTTAATATTAAAGGTTGAAAGACAAGTCTTATTCAATATGTATTTACAAATCTTAAAAAGAAAAAAAAGTAACCAGATTATTAAATTACACGAAACATGTTTATTATTATTATATTTTTACAAAAGATACATTTTCGCAAACATTTGCTTTTTAATAATACACAAGCACAATAAATTTATATTACACATCAATGGAAAAAATTTTTTTGTAAAAAAATATTTATATTTAAATTATCATTTCTATCAATATGAAAATAATCATTTTAAGAAAAATGACATCAGTTTTTACATAATTTAATGGTAACCAATATTAAATCTTAAAAATATTTACAATTAATATCAAATAATACTATTTACAGCATATATGTAGTTTCAAATATTGCATTTTACACAAAAGAATATTTTCATTTTCAAACACTTACATTTAAACTATAATGTCCTATTGCAAGAGTGGAAATACCATCAGGTCTTACAATTCTTTTAAAATCAGTACATGATAAAGCTAATTTATTTTGCTTTACGGAATATAAATTATGCTGTTTTGATCGAATTATATTCATTTGTGCAAAAGTTGTTTTCCTTCATGCAAACAAGTTTTATAATGGTTAAATGTTATTTTATTTTTTAAAGTTTGTTTCTTAATACCTTTCAACCGTTTCTCAATTTTATCTTCAGTTTTGTAAGCATACATTTTAGATTTTAATCCAACGAATTCTACCATAATTTGTCCTTTATTCTCATCTTTCATTTTACCAATTATTTTTTATTTACTAAGGGTATATCGTAGATATTATTATTTTGATAATCAGAAGTATCATACAAATTTATTCTGTTTTTCATATCCGAATAAAAATCTAAAGTTTTAATTTCATATATAAGAGAATCAGTATCTGTGTATAATAAACGGATATCGTCGCCATAATCGTTTTTCATCACTTGGTAATGAAAGGAATACATTAGTGTTTTCGATAAGTCTAAAATTGCCATCCCAACATGAATTGGTTTAAAAATTTAATAATTGTTTTTTTAAATGAATTGCCATCAAGTTTTCATCAAAAATTGTTCTATGATCAAAAAGTTGGTTTTGCAATAAGTTTAGTGGCTTGTCTTTCGGAAGTACATAGACGTATATCAACGCGACGTCGGACGTTTTCCATAGTTTTTCCAAAAATACTATTGTTCATCAATTTATAAAATTCTTTTTGAAATTCATTTTTTGCATTTGTTCTTAAATTTGTGTTAAGTTCTATATAATTTTTAAGCCATGGCGATTGATTAAATTGCAGTACCCTATGAACTTTTTCTAATTTCAAACCTAAACTTAAGTATAATTTTAAATTTTTATAATGAACAACATATTTAAGTTTAGGTTCTAAAGTTGTTAATAATCTATATTCTTTACAATTTGGTGGAACTTTGTTTTCTGGTGCCACTGGTAAGTCTGTATGTTCGTCATGAAGGGAAGAAGGATAATCTAAATCGACTTCTAAAATATACCCAATTTCTGAGTCATCGGGTATATTTTCCACATCAATATTGGTACTACACCATTTGAAGTCCTTAAGAGGAAGATATTCGCTCATGGCCCAACCGTACAAATTATTTGCATCGAGATACATGAGAAATTTTGATTCCTTTCAGGATCATAGTTTTTCATGTATTTATTATTAGCTAAAGAGTATCGGTTGCTACACTGGCTAATTCCACCTCGAATTCCTTTTTCAATGAAAAGTATCATGTCATAATCCGTAAAGAGTTCAATGTTTACCTTTGTATAAAGTAACATCGCGTCCCAAGAGAGGCCAGGAGAAGTGTAGTACCAAGAAGGATCTAATTTGTAAGTTTTTAAACAGATTTGCCTAAAATTTTCGAAAACATCCGATAACAATAAAACGTCAGTTTTGACATATAAGTCACAATACTCCACTAAATTCTTAAGATTGAAAGAATTAAACACATTTTTAGCATGATCATATTCCTCAATACTAATCTGCTCTTCATTAAGTTCATTATAAAATTTTTCATGATCAGGTAAGCAAATTTCCTCACATTTTGCTATATCATCGAAATAATCATAGGGAAAACTCCTTTTCGTAACAATAATTTTAATTTATCAGTATCAAAATATCTTTTCATACATTTGAATTCATCGAAAGTAAGATTGGAAATGAGTTTGTCAAGACTAGATGGTAAGAATTTTAATGTATCTATGAATCTAATATGAAAGGTACTTGTTATGTTTTTACTAAAGGATATGTATTTTTCTTCTGTGTTAGGTATTAAAAATATTGATTTGTCATCGTATCCTAATTCTTTTATGAAAATGTGAGCGTCATATCCAGATAAATTATGAAAAAATTGGTAAAAATTTAGGCAATTTTAGAGATAAATTACATTTATTGCAACAAGCTCCATTAAATTTTTGTGAGATGTGGCAATGGTCGCGAACTTTTTTATTTTCTAGAGTAAAAGGTTCTAAGCAAGCAAAACAATTTTTAGCATTATTATAAACTTCTTGTTCTATTTGACTGAGTGGCCTTAAGGGCTTAGGATTACTATAAATTTCAATGATATTTGAGGCTTCCATTTTTATCATTTCGATGAATTTCTTAGATGCATCTAATCCTCGATATACTACAGGGTCCTTATAATGCTTGCCGTCCTGACAAATGAAATAACAGAAACTAAAAGGGATATGTTTTTGATAAATATTTGTGAATGAATTCTGTGGGTTAGGATGGCAAGTATCAGTTTTTACTGTTAAACACTCAAAATCCGCATATACAACAAATGGCACTTTTAAAATATTTTGAAAATTTTTAAATTTTAAAAACTTACTTTCGTTTGTTGGCATTTCTACTCTTGCAGGACTTTTTTCCTTACACAATTCCTTGTGAAACAATAATTTGTCTTCAGATGAGAAAAATTGGAGACAACGTCTACATACGTGGACAGAATGACCATGTCGGGAATACTGTTTTGACAAAATTCTTGATATAGATTTTATCCAACAGAAATGTCCACTTTTTTCTTTTTTCGGGATGTATAACAAATCTACATGTTTCTCTAATTCGGTTTCGCAAATTAGGATTGGAAAAATTTTGCAATCGTCATTGAAAGAATAAACATTAATTGAAATGTTATTTACCTGCGTAAACTTTCGGATCTCTGAAAAAGGCGTTGGGTAAGAAACGCAGGTAAAATTCAAAGCTTCTTGATATTTTTCATAATTTGAAACTCTATCAGGATTGTGATCAGCCGGATAAAGAGCCGAAAGTATCGACCATTTAAAACATTCATTGTCATCATTTTTACGTTAACCACCGCTTTCTTCATTTTCAAACATTCAGGTAGCTCGCAAAAAGTGGAACCCTTGAAAGGCTTGAAACAGTTCGTTCTAACCTCTTCTTCGAGAATTTGATCCAAAGACCAACCAGAATCTTTCATCTGAAAATCTTCGCTTTCAGCGAGGATGCTGTCGCTCATCTCTTCGTAAATTACACTAATATTTGTAGCAGAGGTCACGATCATATTTTTTGATTTAAACTCGATGTCTTTAAATGTATCATATCCATTGTCCGCCATCTTTTTATATACGCATCGGATTCTGATACTTACTTTTAAAGCATCAAGTCTTGCCAATTCTTCTCTAATTATTGCAAAGGCTTCCTGTTTTTTAATTCCAAGAATTCTGCAATATCTTTGCAGTCGCAGTTTTTAATTGAAAAGTTTTATACTTTTTCTTAAAAGCACTTCGCACTTCTTTGTAGATTCCCCATTTCCTTGCAACGAGGAATTAAAATTTCTGCTCTCATCCTGCTGTCCTTGTAAAACATTTAAAACTTCATTAGATCCATTACCTATAAGGCTGTTTGAAGAAACTTTTAGTCTCTTCGGAAGCGATGTATCAAATTCAGACTTTCTTTTACAGCTTATATTCTTCTTATGTCGAATCAAAGCATCGTTGCGAGAAAAAGTTTTGCTGCATTGTAAGCAAGTGATTTTTTTTGCTTGATGGATCGAAACAATATGACGCTTTAAATCATTTTCTCTCATAAATTCTTTATCACAAACACTACAATGAAATTTAACAGATCTCTCATGTACTTCTAAAATGTGTCTTTTTAGAGAAAACTCAACGTTAAATAGTTTACCGCAGATTTCACAAAGTCCCATCGCGACTTTCTAAGAAATGCCTGTTTCTTAAGGAAAATTTCATTCCTATGAGCAGCGTTATAAGAAGTTGATTCTATTTCCTTGGCTTATATAGGTTCGATAACAATAGCTATCACGTGATGCATTTTTTTTTCATTTCAGCGATTTTAAAAGGTAGCGCCGAGTTCTAACAATTGCGGTTGGTCCTTAAGAAGAAAGTAAAAGATGTATGGTGACGTCATTGTAGAAGAAACTATCAGGTAAGGGTGCGGATTTTTACTAAAGATAGACGGATATTCTTTCTAGACAGTTGAGAAACGGAGATATAATCAGTTGAACGATGTCTTTATTTTTCCCGTGAAAATGGTATCACACCCACTGCCAGTTACAGAGAAAAATAGATTCCTTAACAAAAAGGTGGTGTATGGCGAAGTTGAATGATTAAGCAACTTAAAAGAAATTCTCCCTTTTGCTAACCAGTAACAGCCACAGCTTCGAAGTGAGCAACAATGGGATGTGTTCTCCAACAAGTATTGAACTTGAAAGGTATTCAATTGGATATATATGTGAAAGGTACAAAGCAAAATGTGGGCTTAGAAGCACAACTAATGTCCTGACGCGGAGTCTCAAACTGAAAAGTAAATGCCCCCTCAAACTGTTTTGTGAATACCGAAATCATTGAAAGAGCACAATAGAACACATTCTCCTAGAATAAAGAAAGCCAGGTGTTACCTGTTTTGAAGTGGGAATGGATATAAAAGAATCGCATTCTTTTATTTCGCATTTAAGAACTATTTAATGCATCCCAAGAGAAAAACATGTTTTATTTTGTATTTATAATAAAAATATAAAAATATTGATGTAAATTACATCAAGAAAATTAAATGAAAAAGATTTAATTTTTTCAAACAATTTATTTGGCGTGAATTATAAGAGAGCTGTAAGCTGTGAATTTACTTTAAGTGTTAAAACATTCAATAAATTATTTTAGTTTGAATACAAGCACGCGACTACAATGCAGAGAATTTATAAAGATCCAAGTCATACAGCAAGTTTTAGTGGTATAAATGCGGTGAGACGAGGCTTGAAAGATAAAGTTAAAATCTCAGATATAAAGAGATGGCTATCTCATAAAGATTCATACACTTTACATAAGCCGATTCGTCATAAATTTTTACGAAATAGAGTGATAGTAAGTGAAATTGATCGACAATTTCAGGTGGATTTAGTTGACATGCAGTCTTTAGCTGAGTTTAATAAAGGTTACAAATATTTACTTACCTGTATTGATGTGTTTTCTAAATATGCATGGGCGATTCCTTTGAAAAATAAGCTTGGAAAGAGTGTAAAATTAGCTCTGGAAACTATTTTTAGAACTCGTTGTCCATTTAGTATCCAATCAGACAGCGGTTCAGAATTTAAGAATAAAACCGTTCAAAATTTTTGAGAAATTCAAAAGTTAAATTTTTACTACCCAAAATCAAACAAAAGCAAGTATTGTGGAAAGATTTAATCGGACTTTAAAAACAAAAATGTGGAAATATTTCACTGAATTTAATACTAAAAGGTATACTGATATTATTGATAAATTAGTTCACAGTTACAACCATACATGGCACAGAAGCATTAAAATGTCCCCTGCTTCAGTCAACAAAAATAATAAAGATCAAGTTATGCATAATTTATATGGTGATTTAACCAAAATTAAATCTAAACCTGCAAAATTGGAAAAAGGTGACTCTGTGCGCGTAAGTAAGCAAAAATTGCGATTTGAAAAAGGCTATGAACAAAATTGGACAAGGGAAATCTTCACGGTATCTGGAAATTATTCCCAGAATTCCAGTTGTCTATAAATTGAAAGATTTGATGGGGAGGAAATAAATGGTACATTTTATGAAGAAGAACTTCAAAAAGTAGTAGATACAGGCTTTTATCCAGTTGAAAAAGTGATTAAAACTAGAAAAAACGGGACCAAAACAGAATATTTTGTAAAGTTTTCAGGATATCCCGAAAAATTCAATACTTGGATTACTGACCTGAAAAACTATAAATAAAAACAGTTTTCTGTTTACAAATTCATTATGCAACATGTCTTTCTATGTGACGCTACCTTCTGACAGTTCTCTGAAATATTTTCCCGATAATAAAATTTCTCATTTTATAACTCAGCTTCCTACATCAATTAATTTAAGTGGTGAATGGGAAGTCGGATTATCTGAAATAATCTATCCTCATTCATGGTTTAACATTAATGAATTTAATAATGCTTTTTAACTATGATACCGGAGATGGGAAACTGATAAAGAAAAAAAATTGATATTGGCTGTTATGAATCCATATATGATATTCTTTCAGCAATACAATGGGTTTTACCAAAAACCCAAGTAGATTTACATTAAATTACAATAAATCAACAAAACGAGTTAAAATAAATGCTGTACAAGGAACTGCTCTCCACCTGGGAAAATTAGCTCCAATCTTAGGTTTCAAAATCAACACAGTCATTGTAGGAAACATGAAAGGAGAATTTATAGCTGATGCAGCTTCTGAATTTTCCGTTTTTATGTGTACAGTGATATAGTAGCTCCACAGATTGTAGGTAATATACAAGCACCTCTTTGAGAATTGTACGAGTGAAAGGTGTAGACGGTGAACTTATTAGTCAATATTATGATAGACCTCAGTATTTATCGGTGATACGACAGTCATTTCAAACTATTAAAATAGAAATGCGGTTAAATTCAGGAGATTTTGTACCATTCGAGAGAGGAAAAGTCATAGTAGTTTTGCATTTTAGAATGAAACAAATAGTATAAATAGGATCAAGAAAGTATGTCAAGTCATTGTTAAATTAGTCTTCAAGATGAGCGTACCATATATTTGCTGCACAAAAATTTGAAGAACATTATGCAAGTCAGACAGGTTCTGGCTTGCCTTATTATCGAGGAATTTCTTATCAGAGAGGTTATGGCTTAGGCGGAATATTCCGTCGTTTATTTAGAACTGCTTTTCCCTTTTTAGTAAAAGGTACAAAAAATATAGGAAAAGAAGCACTTTTAACCGGATCCCGTATTGCAACGGATGTATTATCTGGACAAAACTTTAAGGAATCCGTGAAAAATTGTAGCAAAGAAAGTGGCGAACATTTAGCACGGAAAGCTATCGATAAAGTTCAATCTATGGTGGGTAAAGGAAAGTATAAAAGAAAACGCAAAAATTCGAAAAGAGTTATTTCATCAAAAGCTAAGAAAGTGAGAGGACGTGATATATTTGATCCGTGATGACGTTTCTTTTAAAAGATTCACCCGAATGTGTGAAATCTGAGTTAGAGCTTTTTCATTTACCTGGAACACAAACTGCTATTCAAAGTGGACAATGGATAGAATTCCACCCTCTATCAAATGTTTTTGATGGTGGACCAGTAGAATTTTACATTTCTGGAAGTGGAGAAGATTATATAGATCTCAGTCAAACACAATTGTATGTTAAAGCAAAAATTTTAAAGAATGATAACTCTGTGATCGGAAAAGAAGATGAGATTGGACCCGTGGATCTATTTCTACATTCTTTGTTTTCTCAAGTTGATATCGCCTTAAATGATCGTCTCGTTTCTAACTCAAGTAATACTTACCCATACCGATCATACATCGAAACCCTATTGAATCATGGATACGATAGTAAGACGTCTCAGCTTACTGCTGAGCTCTTTTATAAAAATTCAAAAGATGGACTTAAAAACGATCTGCTTTTTCAAAGAAAATGCCACTGTAGATATGATTGGCTGCATTCACAGTGATTTATTCCATCAAGAAAGGCTTTATTAAACCTTGTAGATTTGAAAATTAAACTGATTCGAAGCAGTCCAGAATTCTGTCTATTGGGTAAAGAAGGATATAAAGTAGTATTAAGTCACGTATCTCTACTTGTTCGAAAAGTCCGTGTAAGTCCTGGAGTAATATTAGGACACGGAGCGGCATTAGAGAAAGGTGGAACAGCTAAATATCCAATCAACCGTGTTTTGTGTAAAGTTTACTCTATTCCGAAAGGAAACATGTCATTCGTGCAAGATAGTATATTTGTAGGTCAAATGCCTAAGCGAATTATCATAGGTTGTGTTGATAATGAAGCATTTCACGGAACTTTAAAAAAGTCCCCTTTTTATTTTCATCATTTCAATTTAAATTTCGTCGGAATCTACGTGGATGGTCAACCAATTCCACATAATCCATTAGAAATTAATTTTGAAGAGAATAATTTTATTCGTGCCTACCAAAGTCTCTTCTTAGGCACAGAAAAGATGGGAGCAAGATCGTGGTATATTTATATCAAGAGAAGAGTATCCTAAAGGTTACGCGTTATACGCATTTGATTTATCTCCCGATTTATGTGATGGAGAACATTTAAATCTCATCAAACACAGTAATTTACGATTAGAAATGAAATTTAGCAAAGCTCTTGACCATACTGTATCTGTTATTGTTTTCGCCGAATTTGAGAGTCTTATCGAAATAAACAAGACAAGAAATATTTTGTACGATTTCGGGAATTAATCATGAACGGGTATCAAATAAATAAAATCTTGCTGAAAGAAATGATTACTGCACCAATATATCAGGGTGTGTTTTCTGCTGATGCGATTCCTGTTTTCCACCCTAATTCAGCTGCAGTTGTGAATCGAGATGACTCATCGCAGCCTGGTTCCCACTGGATGGCAATATATGTAGACGAAAATGGAAATTTGGAATTCTTTGATTCCTATGGACAATCACCTTTCTTCTATGGAAAGTTTATTCAAGACTATGTATCCAAGTATTCAAATGTATTGTGGAATTCTGTTACTTTTCAAAATATAACATCTAATGTATGTGGACATTATTGCATTTACTTTATACTAAAACGCTGTCAAGGAAATTCTATGTATTCTATTGTTCAAAATTTGTACCAAAACAAAAGAAATGATTTTCAGATTTTTCAATTTGTTAAAAAGAAATATGGTATAAGAATGAGTTTTAGAAAATAAAAATTTAAAACGAGAAAAAAAATATGTTTATTTATTTCTTATTCTTTTGCTGGAAAACTGTGACTGATTTTTTTATTCTTTTATTTCAATATGTTTTTACGATGTTGTATTAATTCACCAATCATTTTCCAAAGAAATATGTAAATTATTCAATAATTTTGAATGTAATTAATCGATCCTTTAATGAATTCTAAAACTAAGAATCCTTGTGAAAAAAAAAATTATTTTCTTCTTATTATTTTCTCTCTACAATTAAAAAAATTAATTATAAAAAAGAATTGATAACATAAGACATTTAACAATCAAATACTTTATTAATCAAAGTTTAATCCATTGATTTCTACGTGCATACATTACAGGTTTTATAATTTTTCTGTACACTTTTTTGTTCACATCAAGATTTTCTGGGAATTTAATATCAAATAAAGCTTTTAAAAATTCACTTCTTCCTTTTGGGGCTTTTTTCTTAATAAGTCATCGATAAGTAATGATATGTTTGTATCGAAATATTTCACCCTTGTAAATGAGTTCTCCTTTTGAGGACCATTGTAACAAAGCTTGATGTTTGAGAAACTTAAAAATATTTCTAACGGTATCTTTGTATCGATTTGGTGCTGCATCCACTGTTTTTTCGACTAAATCTTCATCTTTTCTTCGGACTTGATTGTTGGTTGAATAGGAACCTCTTTTCTTCAATTTCAGGATTTATCATTTCTGTTTTTGGTAATTCTCTTTCAACTGATAAGTTTGTATATTTTGTAATATTTGTAAGTACAAAGTTGCCTTTTCATCATCTGTTAAATGCTTATTTTGGAGAACATTTCTCATTCTTTGATCAAGTTCAGATAAATGCTCTACCGTTTGTAGACGATCTTCTGGTATCAGCATAAATTTCTTACTGTGCTCCATGAATGATGCTACTTATGACAGACCTGGCTGCTGGTCATAATACGGAGCGAAATCCGTCGCCTCTGTGTACTAGTAATTTTCTTTTTTGTAGAGTGGAATTTTTTATTAGAAAGTTTTCGTAAGCTTTGTTTGTAAGAAGATAACTGACTTTTTGTCTTTTCGACAAAGGTATAGTTCCTTGTAACGTATTGATTATGCATTCACACAATGTTTTAATGACATTAGTAGGACATTTTCGGAGAATAACTTTTGGATTTTTACTTTTACTAATCAATTTTAAGAGAGTCAATGTTTGATCAGTGCAGACTGACATCCTAACTGAAAATGAAAGTCACTGAAAGAAGTATTTGCTTTTATAAGCTTTTTAAGATATTTAGCAAATGCAGTAGCTTTGACTAAAGCACAATGAGGAAAATCTATTCCATGAGTGTGACAATGACAATTACTTATCAAACAAAGAATTCAAAATAACCCTCAATTTGCAATAGGGTAATTGACCTTCATTCCAGTGTATTTGATGAAAATTTCTAGTCACCCACGAATATTGTATTTTTCGCGGTTAATGAGACTTTATACAATATTAGTTAAAATTGAATCTAAATAATAGTAAAATCAAGTTATTAAAGCAAAAACAACTCAACTTAACAGCAGGAAAACAACTCAACTTAACAGCTTTTTTAACTACTGACATCTTTAGAGAAAAACAGAACTCGTCTCAAACTAAAACATTTCCTTTTTCATAATTATCAGTTCATTGTGGCTTCAACTGGGGAAAACCCAACAAATAAGCAGTTTTCTGTAAACGCACCAGAATAATGTTCTCATATATGTTCCCTTCATGCACATTTCTCTTAATTGTGCTTTTCTCCCCTCTTCCAAAACTTTTATCTCTCGAAAACAACCAATCTCTTAATTAAATTACTACTCTCACCAATCTTCCAGCCTAGAGAACATTTCCCATTTTGGGAATAATAAAAACGCAGGAATCGACGATAGAACTTTTGGTGGAAGTTACTGTTGGAAAAGCTTCCTTTTAATTGGTGACTTCCATTTCAGATGTCCTTTCATGTCGATCGTTTCGAATGCGCGACTGTGGAAAGATGGGGAATTCGGTATTTTATTTTTCACAGTTGCGTAAGCATTAATCTCATTATAATAATAGTTTGATGGTGATTAAATCTTCGTCACTTTGAGCGCATGGTTACCTTTACAAATGTTAAAAAGAACATTCGATGAAAGTTCCAAATTATGTTGGAACCAAGTAGTTGTAATAGAATTAAAAAAAAATTGTTTTCAAAAGAGTTTTGTTAATTCATGTAACATATCACTTTTAAGAAAAGTAGAATACGATATATTTTTTCAATATTGAACTAAGAACTTAATTTTAAAATAACTCGGTAAACTTAAAAGCAATTTATTTTGACAGACATTGTTAAAATTGATATTTTCACTCATTTACCTAAATCATTTTGAAATTCATTCAGCAACGGAACAAAGAAATAAGCTTGTGAACCATTTATTATTCAAAGAACTATATCAAAATGCAGTATATTAAAATAAAATTTTAAGCATTAGTATTTCTATAACCATTTAATTAATGCGATCCATTCAAAATATTTTTAAGTAGTACAGTTGCATCGAGCAATGTTTTAGTTATTATGAAATTTCATTACCTGAATGATTTATAATCCTTTGGACAAAACTTATAAATAATTTTATTAGATTACGTTAGTTTCATATTTTTAAACTGCCTGTTTCGAACATCTAAACTTTAAGCTACTTGATTTTTGACGAAGCAAATAGCTATATTTAAACAAGTGATTGATTTTTGTTTTAAATCTCAATATAATGATGTAGCCAGTATCATTTTATCGAAATATCCATTAACTCTAACATATGCTATAATTTTCAGCGGAGTAAAATGTTTTAAATATCTACTATAATACATTCTAATTTGTTTAATATTAACACTCATAGATTGATGATAAAATAAAACAATTCCAAGCATGGAAGGATCATCCAGCATTATCGTTTTCAGCTGGGTATCAAGTATATATCATACGCTACATTCCAAATATGAAAATGGCAACTTTCTCCATCAAGATATTGTTGTCTGTGAGATCAGTTTCTGTTGTGTGAGATGTATCATATTTAATGATATTAAAGGATCGTGATAGGATATTTTATGAAAGCATCATAAATTAGTTAAATATCGTCTTTTCATTTGAAATAATATCCAGATTTTAATTTCCATTTTCCATTTTTTTATTATAATTTCCTTATTTGTAGTCTGCTAATGAATAAAAATAACGTATTCAAATTATTTAAATTGATCTGCCATGCAATTTCGCTAATATTTTGTTTCATGATGAATATTTTTACAATGAATATATTCCTTCGTACTTGAAGGAAATAAAAAAACTTATATGATTTTATCCTGCATTTCTACTACGGAAAGTTAAAAAATTAAATTATAAAACTATAGATTCCTGTTATAAAATGCTTTTATATTAATTTAATTATCTGCACACATTACCTAAGTTTATCCCCACTTTCAAGCTTAATTCCAAATATTATTTAAGTTTTTATTCTCCTTTTTATTTTGTAAAGTACTATAAGGAATAGATACACGCAAAAATTTATTTAATGTTAAAAAATTTGAGAGAAGTTTGGTCTAAAATAGGAATTTGCATTCTATTTTATACCAAACTTCTAAATGATAATTTTTTTCTTTCGCTTCCATGGCAGAAAATATTTAAAATATTAAAATTAAATTCAATTTCTAATATTTTAACAATTATAATTTTATATTAATGTACTGTTTGATATACACTACTGGCCATTAAAATTGCTACACCAGGCAGAAATGCAGATAACAAAATGATATTTATTGGACAAATATATTATACTAGAAATAACAAGTGATTAAATTTTCAAAAAGTTTGGCTGGATATATAGATCCTGAGAAATCAGTACCCAGAACAATCACCTCTGGCAGTAATAACAGCAGTTATACGCCTGGGCATTGAGTAAAACAGAGATTGGATTGCATGTACAGCTACAGATGCCCATGCAGCTTCAACAAGATGCCACAGTTTATCAACCGTAGTGACTGGCGTTTGGTGATGTACCAGTCGCTCGACAACCATTGACCAGACGTTTTCTATTGGTGAAAGATCTGGAGAACGTGCTGGCCAGGGCAACAGCCGAACATGTTCGGTATCAGGGAAGGTCCGTACAATACCGGCAACATGTGGTCGAGCATTATCCTGCTGAAACGTAGGGTTTCGCAGGGCTCGAATAAAGGGTAGAGCCACGGGTCGTAACACACCAGAAATGTAACGTGCACTGTTCAAAGCACCGTCAATGCGAACAAGAGGTGACCGAGACTTGTATCCAATGGCACCCCATACCATCACGCCAGGTGATGGGCCAGTTTGACGATGACGAATGCATGTTGCCAGTGTGCGCTCACCACGATGCCGCCAAACACGGAAACGACCATCATGATGCTGTACACAGAACCTGGATTCATCTGAAAAGATGACGTCTCGTCATTCGTGCGCCCAGGTTCGTCGTTGATCACACCATTGAAGGCGCTCTTGTCTATGATGCAGCGTCAAGGGAAGCCGCAGCCATGGTCTCCGAGCTGAGAGTACATGGTGCTGCAAACGTCGTCGAACTGTTCGTGCAGACACTTGTTGTCTTCCAAACGACCCCTTTTCTTACTCACGGCTCGCGACGTGGTTGCACGATCCATTACGGCCATGCGGATAATATGTCTGTCTTCTCGGCTGCTGGTGATAGGTGGACGTTGAGATCCCGCATGGCGTTCCGTATTACCGTCCTGAACCCATCGATTCCATATTCTTCTAACAGTCATTGGATTTCGACCGACGCGAGCAGCAATACTGCGATAAGATAAACTCCAATCCCGGTACGCTAAAATTCGACCTTTATCAAAGTCAGAAACGTGCTGGTACGCATTTCTCATTCTTACACGAGGCATCACAACAACTTTTCACCCGGCAACAACGTTCAAATGCAATTTTTGTATGAGGAACCGGCTAAACAATTTCCTCATTTAAACACAATGTAGGTGTCGCTACTGGCGTCTGCTTTGTCTGAATGCGCTGAAAAGCTAATCATTTGCATATCACAGCACCTTCTTCCTTTCGTATAAATTTCACGTCTGTAGCATGTCATCTTCTTGGTGTAGCAATATTAATGGCCAGTAGTTTATATCATATTAATAAGATCACATATATTGCCATATAGTTTTGAAAATATTAAATAATATTTTCTGTACCTTTTATAATTATCAATATAATATTTCTATTATTAAAATAATATTTTCTATATTATCAAGAAATTAGGTATAGAATACATAGTAATCTTTACTAAATACCTTTCTATTAGTAAACAAGAAAGGAATGCCAAATTTTATATTTATCTTAAAAGAATAATTTGTGATAGAAACTGCTGAATTTTCTCTTAAGTGATATACTGTAATGTTAAACTATATGGAATGTGTATATCATTGTTTGCATTTGTCATTACTTATAATCGTCTTCCTTTTTCTATATATTTTCTACATTTATTGTTTTCTATATTTATTGCTTCTACCATTTATTGTTTTATTTTATCATATAAAGTCAATATCCTGTGAAAATTTTCTCAAACGAAATAGTTTTGCTTTACATTAATTGAAAATGAAAGAAAAAATCAATTAAGAAAACTACACATGGAAAGGAATTGGAACCTAAAACTACGAAAAATATCAAAAGTGTTTTTAAAAGATGTGGAAAAAATTTATGTGAATAAGAATTGAAAAATATTTTTCAGCCGTTAGGTTCAGACAGAAATATTTTCAGAGGAATGGTGAAATTCTAAGAATTAAAAATAAAATGTCTTTAAAAAATTTTCTTTTAAAAAATCTCTTTTTATCCATTAACTTTAAAATTTATAAAAATAAAACTAATGAAAATGTGAATTGCTTTACACACAAGTATTCATTTCCATAATTATATACAAAAAAATATTTTTCATTCAGTTTAATGTAAACTAAAGCAAACATAATAAATTTTTGAAAACAAAATATTTATTAACATTGAATTGAACAAAGTTAAACTTCTTCGATGGTAAACGCTTTGCTTCAGATATTTGCAATTGTGCCTTAAAATGAAATGGAATATAAATTTAAACTGTGCAAAGTGTATAATCCCAATACTAAAAGATACTGTTGACTAATTAAGCATTCCCACCTATTTGCTTTCATGAAGAAGTAGAATAATTCATAAATCTGCTGCTGTTTAGCATTGGCTAGAATCGAACTAAAAATCTTCCACTTTAAGGACCTTCATTCTACCACTTGCCCATGATGAGAGAAATGTAATCTTAAAAAAAAATTGATAAGAGCACTTAAAATCTATATTCATACCTATAATTTATAACAAATCTGGCCTAATTGTAAATCTTTAATTAATTCTGAAGAAATTCAAATGCAAATACGGAATCAAGTGAAAAAATGCTTCGAAAATTTAATTTCGTATTTGTGTGATAAAACACATTTGCAATTATAAAACATTTCTTAATTGATTCAGAAATAACTTATAGACATTTACAAGAGAAAATGTTTTACTCTTAAAAGGGAAGCAAATGGAAAGAAGAAATTGAGATAAGGACAATTAGAAATTTTTAAAAAATTGAAATAAAATACTTGAAGATGGTACAGTTTTTATTCAATTTGTGTGACTTAGAAATGCTTAATACAATGTTGAGGCAGAAAAAAAACACGAATTAAAATGTATCAAATCTTATAAAGTTAATAAAATTTATCTGGTATTTTCTTCCATGAGGAAAGATGCTGCTGAAATTAGAGAGAAATTTATAGTTCTTACGAATAAATTGACAGTTTAATCAATCCATTCATATGGGTCAAAAATTTAAAACTTAACAAAAAATTTCTTTAACAAAATCAAAAGAAACATGTGAACATAAATTAATTATTGCTACATTCCTAAAATAAATATTTGAAAATATTTCACTTTAGAAAAGATCAATTGAGTTAAATTTATTGCATTTCTACTGAAATATTTGAATTATATTATGCAAATAAGTTCTTATTTTGAATTATTTTTGCAGACTTTCCTCCCTTTTTCCTTACTCTTTTCTTCCTACCATCCTTATATTTCTAAAATTTATTGAAGATACTTAAATATTTCATGCAGTATTTATTAAATCCAATAAATTTATTCTATATTTTGCTGTAAAAAAGAACTTATAATATTCCTGATCATCTGAAATTTCTCCATGGAATACAGTAACCAATTTGGAATGACTTTACTTCGGTAATAATATAGGGGAATATATTTTATGTTCAGTAAAAAGAGACTCTCGTCAAAAGTTATATCATAACTTTGTTTAAAAAAATGTGCGCTATCAAAAATTTATGTAATGATATATATATATATATATATATATATATATATATATATATATATATATATATATATATATATATATATATATATATATATAGATGTGTAGCTGTCACTATTGGTAAAACAATTCCGCGTATATTTAAAATTTGGGAATGGTTTGCAAAAAGAATCTGAAATATTGAAATGAATTCATGTTAAAATGCATTTAAAAAAAATAGGATGTATTATATGTCTTTTCCAATTTAATTCTGCAAAACTTATTTTTGTTACATTATAACACAATTAAACAGGGAAGTAACAATATATAATGCGATTTAGTTAGCAAAATGAGACGCGTGAAAATCTGCAGATTCACATGTTGAAAGCGTCTATGTATATTGAATGTTTCGTAAGCGTTTTCATGTTTTTTCATTTATATTACGTGAGATGGAGAAGAGAGAAAAATAAAGATGAGGTATACATTTCTATTCACTTGACCATAATTTAAAATTTCGAGACTGTGTGTGTGGACTGAGTTTAATAATCGAAATACATAGCATTCTATTATTACTTCCATGTCAAAATACATTGTTATTTAACAATATAACATTTCTTATGCACCTTCAAAAAGGAAAGGAGTAAATATTTTATATTTTGAGATGATAAAAAAAGAACATATAGATAATATTTCATTAAAATACATAAGGCATGCGAAGTCGTCTGGCATGCAGATCTTATACAACATAAAAGATTATAAAAGTAATAGAGTTTTGATCTGTTAGTATGAACCTTTCGACAATAGGTGATGGATCAATTGAATAGTTTCTCAATTTTATAGGACGAATTTTTATTTTTTGCTCAACATTATAATTTAGTTTTATCACAGAATATTATAATTATTTTTATCACAGTTTTATCACAGTTTAATCACAGACAACAACATTATAATTTAGTGTTTTGACTTTGTTAATTTTTGAAACAATACATAAAATCTTTCTAGAATCCATTAGTAGTTTCGAAAATATATCTGCTTTACTTAAATTATACAAAATTCAATACATTTGATGTGTCACACACACGCATACACAACAATCTTATAAGGAAATAAGTTTCACACTTATATTAAATTAACTTACAGGACTTTTTCTACATAAATCGCATTAATCCTTTAAACGTTATTTATTGTTAGTACTAATTTAATTGTTAAATAAATATTCTTAAAAATGGATACTCCAGCGCGAAATAGTAGCTTCATGCAGCTTTACCAAGTTAAAAATAATTCCGTTATATGATTTGAATGTTTTTTATTTATTAAAAAAACATTATTAATTAATAAACAATTTTTATTATGAAATTAATGCAGCTGTTTTTTATGTTTTAGCATGACTAAAATTTATTTTAGACACTTTAATTCATTATTTTCATATCAAAATACTTTACATTTTGGAAAAAAAATACAACGTATTTACAGTCATTATTTTGTACAGTAATTAGAAAAACAATTTTAGAAATTATAAACAGTATTTAATATTTTAGAAATTATAAGTAGTATTTAATATGTTAAAATTTTTATTTATTTTATTATCTGTAATTATTAAAATTTAAAAAAATATTAATATTAATAGAAAAGCGTGTATTTTATTAGAAAAGAAATCATTATATCAAGGGGATTTGTCTGACTGCAGTAAAAATAAGTGCCTGAAAAAGAACAAACATTAAAACAAACAATTATATCCTCAGAATAATTTATATATAAGTAAAAAATGACCATTATAATAAAAACGCGATGACTTAAAAAATTATGAGAAAAGTAACTTATTCTCAACGAAATTCATATAAGAAAAATGTATTCCTAAATATTTATAAAAATATTATAAAAAAGTGCTGCTGAGTACAGGCCAAGATGGAATAAGCTCATTGAGAAGGCCAGGACCCACACAGGGTTGTAGTGCCATTGTTGATTGATTGAAATATTTATAAATATTTCTGGACTAAATCACAAATTTAAACTTGTATAATTTTCATACATTATTAGACACCTTAATTTACTAGCATGAAACAAAGATAAACGAAATAGTTTGTTTACCCAGGGAAATTGGAGATATAAGCTTTTTCCTTGTATCTCTCCTCATAATTGATTAGCAAAACTTTAAGATCACATCTATCATTGCAGGAAAGTACATTAGACATTGCTTTGACGCCATTTGCGAAATTCATTGTGAAAAGATCCCCTTAATCATAATGGATAACAGATCTAAAGCATGAAATATTGTTAAAATAAGTAAGACAAATGTATGCAGTGCATCCGAAATGAAAGAAACGTATTTGCCATTGTGATCATCATTCCAGTCATTTATTTTTCACAATGAAAAGGATTTAAATCTCAAATTTATCATCAACAGAGGAAATGATAATCTTAAATTCCAGGAAACACTACAACGCTTTATCTTTTGGATTCTTGGTAAAAGTTTATTCAATTTCAAAAAATTATCCTTAAAAGATAAGAGATATTTGTTAAAATATATTATTTAGTAACGGACTAAATTTTTACAATGATTTTTAAGGATGTAAATTTTTTGCATATTTGCAAAGCAAAAATAATATAATTAATTGTGAAAGTTCTAACCAAAGAACACAATATGATAAAAAAAACTGATGTATAAATATTATTATTAATTTACCGATTACACCATTGTTTTTATTGAGATTTTATAATTATACATTTCAATATTATAAATATACTAATAAAGGGAAACATGTAACTAAATAAATGGTAAAACATTATTATCTTGCAATTCATATTTTAATTTCTGTATCTTTATGCAGTAAATATTGTGGATAAGTTTTTGTGCACTCATTTTCATACTATATTTTACATTTAATAATGAACAATCTCACAAATTAAAGATCATGTCTCTAATTAATAAAAATGAAATGAAATTTTCGTCTTTGTCCTTCATTATCCTACATTAGACTTTTAACTAAACACAGGCATATGCTTCATGTTTTATCACTAACTTCGTGAGTTTCAATTCTAGCTCACGTAGAATTTTTTTTTTTGCTATAAGAATTATAAAATAATCTGACAATTTAGCATCTTCATTCAATAAATAAAATTTTAATTTAACAGAGCCACAAGCATGTTTTAGAGCAAAAGTTTTTTTTTTGTATATTTTTCGTTTAAAATATCATGCATTGGTTATTCTTTTTTGATTTATTAAAAGTCGTCTGAAAAATATAAATTAATAAAAATTCTTTGGTATTAATATATCCTAAGCAAGAATCTTTTGAAGAAGCCTCATATTAAAGCAAAAAATATAAATATTTTAAACAATTTTAAAATTCTGTTATGAATTTTAAATGATTTAAGTGTTCTCAATTATTATAAGCGTTATAGTTTTCAAAAAATAACTTTCTTAACAAAAATATGACAAACCATAAAAATCCTTTGAGAGAAATCCCACGAGATTCATCGTCACATTTTAAGCAATACATACTGAAAATTAATCCTTCAGTTTAAATCGTCATTAGCTTTATAGTCTGATAACAAAGTCATTAACAAGATTTGCATAACAGAATCGTTAGCTTGACATGTGACACGCAACAAGAGGGTTTATGACAGAGACACAGAGTATCAGAGCCTGACAATTTGTCTCCAGTGACATGTGACCTCATTTATAAAAGCGTCGTGTGTCTTTCTAGTTTCAGAACAAAAGCGAGATTCCATTTTGTGATATAAGCCACTGCACACACACATTAAAAGTAATTAATTTTCATTTAACTAACATTGAGTCATACAGTTTTAAATTGAAGAAAAAAAAAAAAAGAAAATTGAAAGCTGTTCTTGTTATGGGAACTTATATTTGGTATTAAAATATGTATGTTATAAAACGGAAATTAAGAACCTTGTGAGTTTGCAAATATTAGACCTAAATTTAAGAATCTCTTGCTTCACTGCGGTTATAAGGAACAATTTATTACTACTTTGAATTTAAGATTTAGTTTTTGTGTATATACACATAAAATTTGTGTTAAATGAAGTAAAATAATATCAAATTTCTAAGATACAAACTTAATGAACAATATTAAAAATGATATTTGTTTATTTCTTATTATCATATAAAAATGTAATATTGATACTGAAAAGGTTTGTCGAATTCATTATTCACAATAAGTAATTTTACCTCTGAAAAGTGTCGACTTTTTTTTCTTACGAAACAATGAAAGAAAAGCAGGAAAACGGTTGAGTAATTCGTCATTCTATTACATGTTAGTGGCTGAGATACCGCGACGTTATGACATTCTGTGGTAATATGAAAGTTAAGTAATTCGTCATGCTGCTACTTGTTAGATTATTACAAAAAAAAGCTTTTGTCTGACGAATGTGTTTGGAATAATGAAATCAAAAAAATTCCATTCGGTTACTCAAATATAATACTTCTTTAATAAAAACAGCTTCTTTTTTTTCCTAAATATTATTAAACTTACATATTCATAAGGAGTTGTGTTCCCACAATTTATGTACTATTATTTAAAATACCATGCACGTATGCTACTTTAAACTTTTAATTACATAAGAAATATCCTAAAAAATTTCCAAAATAATTTTCTATAATTTACTTCATCAAAATAAGGTGTGATATATTATTAAAAGGAATTTTATAAATAACATAAACTCTCTCTTAATCGCCATTGTAGCAATACTTTCCAACAAATTTCACTGCTGCTTTTTGCATTGAGATGACAACTTAATACATACATACATATATATATATATATATATATATATATATATATATATATATATATATATATATATATATATATATATATATATATATATATATATATATATATATATATATATATATATATATTAATTTTTCAATCAGATAACCATACTTTGATCTAAGAATAATTGTTCACCTGAAAAATTCAAATCTTAAAAGTAGAACAGCATTTCAAACGTTCTACTCATTTCTATAATATAAATGCTTGAATAATTTGTCTTCAAATTAGATTAAATTAATTTACTTATGCAAAAATAATAAAAAAATTTGCGAATAAAAATATTTATGCATTTCTCTTTCAAACGAAACATTATCTAGTTTTTAAATTGATTACTTCCTTTTTGTTGTTGTGTGGATAGCAATAAAGGGAGGTGTAGCAAATAAAATAACATATTATGTATTATTTTACTCCACTGTTTCTATTTTAGAGATTACAAATTAAAAAACAGTATTTAAAAATAAAATAACGGATATAGTTAATCAACAGATTTTAATTAATGCAAGAGGAATTTTCTTAAAAAATTACATTTGAAAATTAAAAAAACTATCTCTAATTCAGACTGCTCTGTATTGAGAAATGTTGAAAGAATTTCATTCTTCTTCACAACTTATCATTTTTTTACTGTTATCAAATAAAAAAAATAGCGAAAATCTCTTCAAACCTACTCACTGTATGGCTCATATTCTACCTCCTACTGAAATAGTCTTATAATATAGAAATACCGTTAAAAGATACTTAGACACATAAAAAGTTAGCAAATTCAATATTTTTTTTTTGATATAAGATTTGTAAACGTGTGTATTTAGTAGTCTTGTTTAAACAGAAAAAATATAATTGAATAGTTTTTTTTATTATTTTTTTTATTTTTTGCTTTTGAAACTATTTTTATAAAATATTACTATTGAAAGGTACAGATTATTAACTAATCACTTTTTTGTAGCCAAATATTAAATTTATAATTACTAAATAGTAAATGTTACTCAGCAAATGAATTCTATGAACAAAAAATAAAATTTAACATTATTAATAATTTAAATAACCTTATTTAATTTTTAAATTTTGAAATATGATCTTTCCTACATTATAAAAATCTATTAAAATGAAATAACCATGTGAAAAATATATTTTGATTCAGAAAATATATCTTAAGTTTAATTCATCTAAGTTCATTTTAAATATCAAGATATGAACAAAATATTTTACTATAAATAATTATACATACATACATACATACATACTTATATACATATATACTTATATATATATATATATATATATATATATATATATATATATATATATATATATATATATATATATATATATATATATATATATATATATATATATATATATATATATATATATATATATATAATATATATATGTATAATAACTCATTAAATTGTAAACATTTATTTAATATACATTTGTTACATTTCTTGTTTAACAATTTTGAATTATTGTAAAACATTTTGCTTGAGAATGTTATACAAGCATAATTTTAAGTCTTTTATTTTCAATTTTAAACTTAATGTAAATTTAAAAATTTATGAAATTTTACAAAATGCTTTTGTGAACCATGAAAATATTCAAATAATATTTGATTGAGACATTTAAATTTCTGCAGATATAAGAATAAAGCAAATTTATATTCTGCATATATTGTCTGTATACCTTGTATTCTACGGTAGATTTATAAATATACGAATAAAAATATGTTTATTTCCTTATACATTTCCATATTATTTCCTTTTGAAGGAAGTTTTGTGTAAAAAAAAATATTGATAAATATTTTTTTTTAAAAAATAAACAATTATAGGGAAATTCTGAATTCCCAGAATATTGTAAAAGGAAACTATCCAAATAAGCCTTTGGAACTGAATAAAAAATTTCCTTAACAGTAGAAATATCGAAGTTAGAATATTCATGAGAGCAAAAAAAGCTCTGTCTGCATTAAAGAAGCTGTAGAAACAATCGTAAAAGAATTCTGCCCGCATTCCGAATCAATACTGTTCTTGGAATATTTCAAAGAAGTGGAAAGAAAAGACGTCAACGGAACTGTTGCTGTGGCTTAAAATATGAAAGGCAAAATGGATTTCCCATCAGTGAGCCCATATTAAACAAGCAAGTTTGAAACATTTGCAATTCAAAGTGGTAACAAAACCTTTTGAAGCACAAAGAATAAGGAAAAATTGAAAAATAGGTATGTTACTTATACTTCAGAAGAAAAATGCATTCAGATTACTAAAAATAATAGTTTGTATCGTTTTTGTACAAAACATTTTTTGTATTTCTTATTGTGTTTTACATCTCATAGCTTATTACTTACTCACAAATAATTTTTAAACAACAGATAAGATACTATCAATATACCGTAGAAAACCTTTAAATTATAGTTAATATTTAATAGTTTAAGAGTAAATAAAAATATTTACAGCTAAAATTTAAACTTAACATTAAATTAATGAATTCTTGTGAATATGGTATTCCCAACAAGAAATGATACACATAACATATAAATGAAACACATAAACCTGTGATGGATTCACAACAACCCATTTAAGTAGTGAAATAAATGCAGAAGTTATAAGAAGTATATGCTAAACATAATCTGTATCATTAAAAAACATATTTTTAGTTCGTTGTATATTTATGCTATTGCATCTTGCCTGCCTAACAAGGAAAAAAACTTGATTTCGTGTCCAAAAGCTATCATTCTTGTTATCTAACACTAAGATTGAAAATTTTAAGGTCTATTATCTTTCTTCTGTCGTAACTTGCTGTAAAAGAATATTTCATCTTCAGTGTCTCCTTTTCATCATTTGATCATGATTTGTTGTCTTCATAATAGAAAGAAGTTAGTATGCAACAAATATATCCTTGGTTTAAAAATGCAGGTGAAATTCTTTATTAATTCATCCATGTACACATCATCATCAATTCAACCAATTACAACATCAGTAATATCTTATTCATCAATAACTTGTATCAGTTAATCCATTTAGAGTTTTGATGATTTAGTATTAACTTTTTTTGTTCAATTTCTACTGAAATGTTAATTTTATCAGTTCTATTAAAAATGAAAAAAAGGAAAGAAGATAAATTTCTAAGAACTGGTGAACATGGTAGTCCTTGTTCTTAATATATCTTGTTCTGGAGATTACATTTTAATTGAAAATATTTTATTGTAGTTTGCAATTATTATTTTAAAACGTTTATTTGTGTTCAATATGTTTATTATCCAATCAGTGAGTTGAAAACTCATTTGGCAAAAAAATCAAAATTTGGCGTCACTCTCCATGCTCTACATTCAGTTTGTTATAGCTAGTAATTTCCTTTCTCATATCATTAAGCCAAATTAGGAGCATTTTATTAAAAAAATAACTTTTCTTAAATCTTTTTTTTTTATCATTTTGGCAGTCTTTTGAAGGAAGTTAAGATTTCATACTGCAGACAGTTAGATGGCATGTATGATTCCTTTATTTAAATTTTGTTTGCAAATAAGAAATGGTTAGCTGTTTTTGAAATTCTTTTGTAAACATATTCTTGCAGTAAATGAGATATTTTTAATTAATTTAAAAATTCTATTCCACGCACTAATAAATACCTTTAATAATACGTAAAAGATTTGCTTTGGCTCTCAGCCTATAAGTCTTTTAAAGATTGCTTTCTTTGTTATTCTAAAATAAAACTGAGTTTCTGTAAGGATTCTTTCTTTTTAAAAATATGGTAGTGTTTTCCATGAAATGATAAAAGAAGTAGTTTAATACATAAACATTTTCTCACTGTAAAAAGAATGTGTTCTTATGAATGTATTGAGGTTAATCTAATTTGAATTGTATTTTTTTAAGTATATTAAATTCTTCGATTCAATTAAGCGCAATAAATAAAAGCCAAAAAATGTTTACATTTAATAAATTCTTTTCTTGTTTACTCTATAAGAGTTCAATCCATTTTCAATATTTTTTCAACAATAAATTCATTTGATTCATTATTTTTATAATTTTTAGATTTATTTAACAAATAGGGTACAAACAAGGCAATGCAATATTTCACTAAATGTAAATGAGAGGAAATAAAATGACGTGTAAATAATAGCGTTATAACAGAAAGCATATAAAAATTAAGTCAGAAATCCATAAATGCAATTAAAATTTCATTTTCTATTAATAAATGCTGAAATATATTATATCTGGAAATAATTCACTTTGTAATCTAAGCGAAATCAAGTAAAGGAATTTTTAGAATTGTAACTTATATTTTAATTACAGGAATAAAATATTTTTCATATCATTAATTTCTATTATATTATTTATTTTCTGATGTATTTAAAATTTATACAGTTTTTCAGTTTCATACGAGTTAATAGGGGATGCATTTAGCATCGTTTCTTACAATGAAAAATTGACTAAAAATTATTGATTATTAAAATTTCTTGTATTAAAAATTTTATTCACATTATCGTGTTTTCTCTCTAAAACGTTGTTAAAAATGAGTGTTATGTATGTATTTTATAACTATGAGCCGCTGTGTGATTTTTTTTTTGTTTAATTTAAATTTCTTTGAGAATTACCAAAACTATCTGTAAAATGCAACATTTATTTTACTAAAGGTTGACACTTTTCAAATTCTTTTGAATAGAAAAGCTGTTGTTGCTGTTGCATCAGAATGCTTTTCTGCACCTGGCCCTAAGTTAAGATCTACCACTTTGATAGAAGAAGCCAGTAGATTCTTCGTGATTTGGAAGCAGAGACCCAGCTGGCCATCCTCAGAGATATCTTTTCTTTTGGAGTACATTGCGACCACGCCCTGTTTTAATGTGCGCCAGCTACATTTAGTGAACTTAAGCCTTTAGCGATTTTCAATTAAACAGTCGAACTTACTATCTTCCAATAATGAGAACGACACCATAACCAACCAATTCGCGACAGCTTAATAGAAAAGGAATGAACATTTTTGTAAAATATACTTGCGCAATGTGAAGAAAATCCTTCAGTTATGATTCGATTTGCAGGACATTATTTAGGTTTAATTTGGCAAAAAGAATATAAACTGGATACATATCAAAGCAAAATAATCGGAATTTTACTAATTTTTAGCAGAAAATCTCCTATTTAAGACCATTTTTCGGCAAAGATATTGACACAAAATTTAATAAATATGCTCCGATGGTTATATCGATACTTCTCATCGATACTAAGCAGGTCAGAGGTTAT
Organism: Latrodectus elegans; assembly: GCA_030067965.1. NCBI lineage: Eukaryota > Metazoa > Arthropoda > Arachnida > Araneae > Theridiidae > Latrodectus > Latrodectus elegans. Next base: position 66,684,104 of record CM057820.1, read on the forward strand.
CGTTTGATTTTTTTTTGGCACTCAACAGTCATTTTTCATTCACACACCAAGCATAATTATGTCAGAATTTGTAGTTTAATATTATAAACATAGAATAATACGGTAAGAATCGAACCTACAAACTGTTGAACCAAAGACAATAGCGCAAAACTCACCTGACAGCTCGAGCTAAGAAAGTACGATATAGTGCATTTTTGAGAAGATGTGTTTACTATTGTAATTTGAAAGCTGGTAGTTCTGCTGATTATTTCAATGAATTAATTTTACTTTTACTATATGTGAAAAATAGTTCTTAAATTTGTCCATCACTTTCTTAAAGGCGTTACCGAAATATTTCTTAGTATATTCACTGAGTGCGATTATTATAAATCCATAACCTCAATATCAAATGCAGAAATATAAATGAACTTCACTTTTAAATTTCCATTTAAAGTAATCTGGATGATTGTAGCTTGAAAAATTGGCTGTTTAATGAGAATAAGTCAACTTGAAATTAATTATAGAATGTATGGTCAGTATTAGAAAAATCCTAAAATCCAGTAAGAATTTCAAAAATAGACCTTAAACTTTACTGTATAAAGTAGTATGATATCATGAAATTCACAACTTTTTTTTTAATTACATTATTTAAAATTGTGGAAATTATGTATTTTAATAAAATTTTCAAACATTTATTCATTATTTTTTCCAAATTTTGGATATTTTACAAGTTAAAGAAATTTTTTTAATATACAGCTCTCTCTCTCCTGGAGTATAAAAGCTTAATTCAAACATATTATAAAAGTTTCAATTTCATTTCTTATTATTTTCAATCGCAGCTATATCCTGAAATTTCTTAAATTTTAATCGGAAAATGTCATTATTGTATTATTAATAAATATGAAATTAGGATTTTAGTATAACTGCGAAAACTTTTAATGCCAACTTTTCAAGATCTCGCGTGTTATTATTCAAGCTAAAGAAAAATTAGGAGGGAAGGTTGAAAACATGCGTATTTCTTGATACCATCTTTAACCAAAAATTTCTTGATTTGTTTTTTATTATTTCCAAGACAGGGGTGTTTAATTTAATAAGACATTGATTTGAAAAGTAGATACAATTTGATAGAATAAAATAATATAATAGAGAAAAAGATTTTACAGGAAAAAGACCTTTTTTATAAGGACTGTTTTAGAAACGAGGAGAAAAATACAATTATCCATAAAAATACTGTAATGGTATACCTGGTTTGTTGGTCGACAACCACACAAAATTTGAGTTATGATAAAACTAGGATTTTTTTGCTGTTTTAATTTTTCTTTATTAAAATTATATAATTCAATATTTTAAATACATTATTCAGTTCTTTTTCCATTTAAATTTGAAGAATTATTTTCCAAATTTTTCCAGATTATCATATTGTAATCTATTTTATTTACCATAAAAATATATTGGAAAAAAATTATTTACTTGAATTAAATAATTATAAATTTAGAAAAGATTAGAGCATTGTGCGATATGTTTCTGGTTGTTCTACAGACTAAAAGCGTTAAAAACAGCGAATCATATTATAAACTAGAGTCAAAGACAACTGACGTCATCGACATCTGCTTCAAATACCGCCCCTTTTCTCCTTCAGTGGTTTTAAAATTAAATACAGATAGTTGATAAATATTCAGTGAAATGTTAACATAAAATCAATACAATATTATTTAAATGGAGACGTTCGGTATCTTTTACAATGATTCAAAATTACAAAACATGTTTCCAAACATCAAAGATACATATTTAAGAACAGACCTCCATAAAACTACCCTTTCTTTTGTACATTGTACTTGATATTTTGTACTTGATTCTTGTACTTGACATTTTTTGCTTAGAGCTGAAATTTTTTAAATAATATATAATTTTTTTATATAATATACAATTATAAATTATAAAACTATCATTTCAATTTAACGATAAATGTAGTTTTATGGAACCACTTGAAGAAAAAATTATAGACACACACACACAAATATATATATGTATGTATATATATAGATATTTACAAAATTTTCAAATTTCGATACTTTAAAATTTTTTATAATATGTGAAATTTCGTGAGGATGCTAATCAATGCCATAAGTTCTGTTATACATTATGCATAAACTCACATGTATTTTAAGTGTTTGCTTGAGCAAAGGTATTCATTTTTTTATATACTACTCAAATTTTACCTGTAGAATTTGTACAGAAAAGATCAGAAAAATCCTAAAGTAACAAAACCCTCATCTGCTGTAATTAATTATCAATCAATAATTAATAACATATGTGGTAAATGATAAGTTATATATGTGATAAATAAGCTGGATAAGGAAGAAAGAGAATATGTTCTTCTGAAAATAAATTTTGAAAATTCTTTGCAATATTTGAGGGGATATTGTCTTGTTTAAAATCAACTTTAAGTATGCTTTGGAGGATTAAGCGGACTTCAGATTTCCTAGTGCCACTGATATATCACATGACACGCAACAGCACTCTTAACCACATTTCCGGGTGTTTGTCAACTTTGGTGTCCTTGTCCTTCAGAATGTTGCATTCAATACGAATGTGACCATGATGGTACAACTGGGGGAAAATTCTTCAAATACTTATTTCTAATCATCTGGTCAGTCTCTGTACTCATGAGCCCAATACAAACCACAAATTTTGATGAGTGTGCTATAGAAGATTTCTTTCTAGACAGTTCGTTCCCTAATAAGCGGATATCCGACATATACGATTGATGTAGCAGATAATGTTATAATTATAACATTAGATTAACGTTTCACCAACTATGAAGCTGAATATGAAGTTGTATGTCTAATACCATCAGGATCAAATGTCTAATATAGAGTTGTCTAGTCCACACTAGTTCATTTTCAAACAATTTACTTTGTTCATCACCTCTTTGGAGTGCTATCACGCTTCTAACTGCTATTGTAACATAGGGGAAAGCTGTGACAGATTATCTAAATTTTTACAAAATCCAAATTCCCTTTGTAATTAAAACGTCAGTCCATTTGTTCAAAAAGAATATCGAAGAAGAATGAACATGCCTCATTTAATGTTTATCATTAGTAAATTAGTAAATAATCACAAACTATTTCAATTATCTCACGATAACTACATACGTTACAATCACATAGTTTTATACAAGTTTGCTCAACATTTTTAAGAGCTTTGCTTAGCCTACGCTTATTTGGTAACATTTTAATTAAATCGCAATTGATGAAACTTTCAACGCAATTGCTTCATTCCATCATAATGGTTTATTTCTCCCAAACAGAACTTCAGTGTTAAAAAAGAGAGAAAATAAATTTGTGTGACAATAATTTATTTCTTAATAAGTTTTCAATATATAAGTATGTGCACTTTTTTATCATTATGCATATGAATATCCTTAATTATTCTAAAATTTAAATGTAGATAATGGTATTGAAGATTAATACGAGTATATATTGTCCGATTATGAAATATTTCGACATGATTTAAAATTGCGAAATAAATAAAGCATTTCTTGTCTTTTATGAAATTTTCTATTATAGATGTAGTTTGTAATGCAAAATCACGAGGAAAAATAGTTATTCACTTACGCTAACTATAACGTAGCTAGTAACTATCTTAGCTAAATTATAAATTCAATACTTAAATATGCAGTAAAGGCATTGCAATATTTCCATCGTAGGTGAGAGAAGCACTGAGATGTAGAAAACTCAAAAAATGTTTAGAGCGAAAAACAGTAATTAGGAAAGTCTCAGTGTGGCGAACATTAGCCATGATCTTAGCGAATTCAAAGTAAATTGTTCGCGATATGTATGTTTTGAATATAAGGCACAATTTCTGCGCAAGAAAGTTATTATTTTAAAATAATGTTCAGATTTTCCTTACACAATGCTTAGAATAACCTCATATAATTATAATGTAATTTCTGAATATAAAATTTTCTCAACAAAATATATTGCACGCATTTAAAAATATTATAAGAGAAATTCACAGAATACCACATTATAGTTAAGGATTATTCACCAGTTTCTGATAAATAATGTTCTTAGTCAAAACACCATTAACTTTATTGCATGATAATGACGCTTCTCCAACAAAATACCATTATCTTTACATCTGACATTCAAAATGCTGGGAAGTGGTAAAGATACAATTCCTGACGATTCGTCTCCCCTGACTCATGACCCTATTTATAAAGACACTCATCTTAACGTTTCAGAACAATTTTAAGATTCGATTTTCCAACGATTGTTATAATTCCCCAAGAAATAAATTCTGTTTAGTCTTCATAGAGCAATAGAAATCTAAATAAATACAAAAAAAAATTTGAGATTCAACTTTAATTTTTCATTATTGTACGAAAATACAGCTTTGAAAAAGCGAATTTATATTATTCAAAGTGATAAAATTTAATAGTTATTCATAATTCTATAAATACTGATAATAAGTTGTTAGTTTCTAAGCGTTAAACCAGTTAATGCATTTAATCACTTCTAAAGCCGCCCAACTTGTCTAGTGGTCAGCGTGCCTGATTACGGATTAGGAGGTCCTGGGTTCGAATCCTAGTTCGGGCATTGATGTACTTTTTCTCTCTATCTATCCCTTTGCCCTTTTTTCACACGAATGGGTTGGGAGTGGTTGCCTACCCTATAAATGGGTACTATGGCATGTATGTACTGAGGAAGTCGAACTCCACACCTAAATATGGTTCAGTTGGAAAAGTGGAGCAGCGCACCCCATAATGCCAGCCTACCTGGCCCACGTCAACAACAACAATCAATTCTAAAAGATAAATTGCTTCAGTTGTCAACTATTAAAGTGTCAACTGCAAAATAAAAAAAAAATCACTTTTTTTCTTTGTTCAGATATAATTTTCAGAATACGATAATATAAATAATTATAATATATTTTAATTCAAAATATTACAAACATTTAGGAAATATATTCAACAATGTAACACTGTATTAACAGAGTTCATAACTTTTATTCACCCTAATTTCTTGGTTCTTATTATTTCAGTTTAATTTTAATTAATTTATAATGAATGAAATCCAATCTCACTAGAAGAAGAGTTTTAGTTATTTTTGAAATAATATGCATTCTTTTATCAAAATTATCATCAAATTAGATTTCACTTTGTGATATGTAGCGTTTATGTTTGCTTAGAAAATATGAATGAAAATATTTCATATTGAAATTGATGCACAAATATGTTTTCGTCCAAGAAATTAAGACATTTTTTCATAAACTCTTTGATATGAAATTAATTTAATTAATTTGTATTATAGAAGACTTATTAAAAATAAAAAGAAACTAAATTATCATAATAGAGATCAAAGCTTTATTTTCTTGTATTTTCTATATAATTTTAATTTATTTTCCAATTCTCTTTGTTGATATAATTTAGGTAATTTCAAATTTCATACAAAAAGATTTCTATTTGTTGTATAAAATGATACGACTCGTATATTATACACTCCGCCGAACAATCTTAGATAAAAGAAACTGAAATAAATGTCGCACTTTCCTGTGGTGAATAAAACTTTTACGACATAGCTTTTATTTCTTTTCATTTTCTAAAAATTTAGTGAAGTGAATAGAGACATTTCTGTACCATTCATTAAAGCTTTATTTTACAAAAATTGTTTTGAAGTAATGTTTTCCAATAATAAAAATTTATTAAATTATTGTAAGGATAAAAAATTGTAATGTTAATAAAAATACTTTGTAATTACAATATTAGACACATGCAATGTAAATGAGTATTTATTAAACTTATTATTATATTAAATTTCTTCATATTTGTAATACCGAGACAAAATATACTTGAAAAAAAATCAGTGCTTTTATTTAAACAGATTGTGTTAAATTCTTATATTTGGAGTTGTTTGCAGTATCTCAAAGTCTACTTTAAGAAATGAATTCCTGTCAAGTTTGCTTCGATTGCAATGTTTCAACATGCATTCTAATATAATTATGTTTGTTATTTGATATAAAACTCAGCACTTTGATTTTATAATACTAATTAATTTGATTTTCCAAAAATAAACAAGAGAAAATATTGATTGGCATTTTGGGAAGAAGTTTATTATTTAATCTTGAACACTCTACTCTTTGGTGTAAGAGAGATTGCTTACCACTTATCATGTGAATCGCATATTATCCATTGTATTAGAATATCACTATACATCTTGTATTCTCTTATTCTTTGATGACATCTGATCAAACATTCTTTTATTTATAGTGTTTTTTTTTTCAAACTTTTTGATTGTGATGAAATTTAACTCAATAGATTTGTAATCTAAAATTTCTCTAAATATGATTTAAATTTAATTATTTGATAGTTAGTGAAAACTTTTAAACGAGATATTATTATCAAAATATGTAAAAATTAAATAAAAAATGTATATTTCGTGTACAGATATTTAAAAATTTTAGAGATCTTACTTACTTTAAGCTTAAGCCTAATTTTGTAAAATAATGAACCAAAAGTAAAAATTTGATAAAAAAATTAATTAGATAAAACTTTCAGAGAGCAAAACTACTTTGAAGTTACAATTTAATAAATTAATTTGATTTTTTTTTAGTTTAAATTATTATGGAAAATTTAAAAATATTGAAAATGATGGTTTAGAATCCATGCAGAATAGCAAAGTTAAGGTTTTGCTAATGCTTTTATTATACTTTTAGGATAAAAAAATTAATGAAAATATGTTAAACAAAAATTAAAAAGTAATTAATTGTTTTAAATATTTTCAAAGACAATTATAATCGGACTATTTAAGTATGTATAGTTAATATTACAAAGAAAAATATCTTATTAATAGCATCTTTGAAAATATAATAAAAATTTCACACTTTTTAGGTAACCTACTATGTCAAACCAAATATTTTGTAAAACTATTTGTTTATGCAGTTAATAATTAAAAGATATTAGATGGTTCTCTCAGAAGCACGTTTGAGTTTTGTTCCTTTGTCTTCATTTTTAAATTTACACCAAGAATGTTAAATTTATTCGAAATGTGAAGGAAAATATTATAAGAGAAATTTTATTATTATATATGTGCACATCACATAAATAATACATTATTTGATAAAACTATTGTCTATCACCTTTGTTTTTATTATTATAATCTAATAATGCTTTTACTAATTATTTTGATAAAATTCATTTCAGATTATGTTTTTCTTTTGATGAAGATATTATTCTGATTAATGTGCTTTTGTATAGGAAATTTCAGGTGAACGCGTGGGTTAAGGTATTGATTTCGATACAACTACGATGCTGAAAATGCATTTTGCTATTCCTAACTTTGTGATATGTTAATAGGGTCAACTCTACATTGAAAATCCTTCAAGTAAATCTGACAGTGAAAAAACCACATATTATTGGTATACTGTCAGGATAAACAGTACTCACTTATGACACTAGATGGTGTAAAAGTCATAACACTAGATGATATCATTTATAACTCCAAACACACATCTATAACATTAATGATGTAAAGAAACAACAAATTTAAATCAGAATAAATCAGAATTTAAACCACAAATTTAAATGATGGAAACGAAAAATTTGTGGCAAAAACAAATCTTTCATTTTTTTTTTCTCAATGTTTCATTTTGTCTATTATTATATAAAAACGAGCTGAGTTATAATTTTTAAACCTAGCAATCTAGTATATATTTTAGCCAAATAATTTCCCTATACATAATTATTTGCTTTTGAAATCGTAAAAAATAATTTTCATTAGATAAATTCCTTCTTTTTTTTTTAAATCAAATTGGTGCACAAAATATATCTCACTAACTCTTGGCAGATAAATTATTTTTAACTCTAACTACAATGCTTAAGAAAACTGAAATCTCACGAAAGAAAATAGACTATGTATATTTCTTAAACTATCAGAAAGCACTGAAAGATGTGAAATTTGATCGTGGAAAACTCCACCAAATAGTTTTATTTTACTAGCGGCGGGAATGCTATCCCGACATTTGCTACCATGAAGCACAAAAGTATTTGAACCGGTTTTACTTCTCTTGCCCGAGGCCTTTCCTTACGACTCAGAATATCTGGGGATTCATTAAGCGATTTAATGTGCATATGTCTCTCTCATCTTCTACTTTGGATTCAATGGATCGTATGCAGCAGTGTCTCAGACCTCACTCTGACTGTTCGGCTGGAATGTTTGAAATCTGACTACCGTATCTTAGAAACTTTTCAGTTCAAAGTTAATGGCTTTTATTGAATTAAAACTTTCCTGGTGCTAAAACTAACACTTCCTTTCAGTTGAGATTCAAAATAGTTTTGTAGAAATCCTTTCATGTATTCTATAGTAGCTTATTATCTCAGTTGCTTCCTGATTCGTAAAAATATTTATTCCAAGAAAATAAACGCATCATACTGTCTCACTGTTATAACCTATTAATAGGTTTTCTAATTTTGGAAGCTAACTCAGTAAATTGTGCAAACTTCTTAATCCATTTATTGTGAACATATAGGTTAGAAGTTATTTAATCTAATTTCTAAAATATTCTCATTAGAAACAAAATTTTTATTACATTTCAAATGTTAAAAATTTGCTACATAAAAATATATAATAAAATGTTATTTAATTATATATATATATATATATATATATATATATATATATACATTAAAGACATAATGCATTTTTGAGAAACTTTCTATTGTTTTTTATTGTCATCAGAGAATAAAATCAATAATCAAAATTTTATTTAAATAAATTTAACAGATAAATATTATCCTTATTTAATTTGAAAAATAAATTTAACAGATGAATATTATCCTTATAATAACACATTATTGGTATTGTCAAAGCTTTCATATTAAGAAAATTAAATGAACATTTACAGGTGAAGTTTTAAGAAAATTAAATAAATTTGCATTAAAGAATATATATGAGAAAACATTTGAAACCACAGTTTCAATCTCATCAGTGGTGGTAAAATTTTATCACACATTTCTGATATTCATTATTACTTACTACATCTAATAATTTACGTGAAGGAAATTTTCAAAATTTCTCTTAATCTTTAAAAGAAAATCAGTCTTTAATTTCCATTTTCATTTTTACGAAATTATTACGTAAAAGTCAAATCTATTTTGCGAAGTTAATAATAAATACAACTGCAAATAATAATTTTAAAACAGAAAATTCTAACCATTTATTAAAGTAAATTAGAGTAATTTAAAGAAGAAGAAAATAACTACATGCATTCCAGTTTTATAAAAGTAAAAACAAAAACCTACCTTTTAGTAATTTCTTAATTACGTAGTAATCAGAGTACTTTAAAAACTCAATTTTTTAACAACTCATAAAAGTTAATGTCAGAGCTTTATTTTTGATTCTAAACTCATTTAAGTGAAAAAATTACCTGTATGAAAAACAATTCCACATAATATTTAAAATTACTTTAATATCTTTCTACAATATTTATATAAATTAGTAATTTTTACTGCAATATGTAAATCAGAATGATGCACAAATAATTCGCTTTCTTTTCTTAGTTCTGTAAAGCTTTTTCGCTTTAAAATATCCTTTTTTTCAAATTAAAAAATATGCAAAAATCTGTAATGAAGTATCTGAAATCTGAAGTAGAAAAGTCAAGCACTAAAGTACATACAGATTATATATATATATATATATATATATATATATATATATATATATATATATATATATATATATATATATATATATATATATATATATATATATATATATATATATATATATATATATATATATATATATATATATATATATATATATATACAGAGAGAGAGGGGGGGGAGGTTTAATGAGAAATGTAGTTTTAATAGTATCTAGAATTTATTCCAGAAGTATTCAACGCAAAAACGTATCCTTGAATATAGATTATAAAAATGCCGTTATGTTTTTCATTATATTATACACTAGGCTGAGTAGATGAGTAAGAATATCATTATACGTTATAACAATAAATTCATTAATGTGGTTCAGTTTGTCACTTCAGTGCAAGAACGTCTACATTTACAAAAAAGTTTTCATATCTGAATAGGGCATAGACTGTTCTTTTATTGGAATTAAATGTGCATGAATGATGCTTCATTAATATTATTAAATATTTTGACGTCTTAAAATTAATCATTTTTAAATAAAAGTTTGTTAAGTTTAATAATATTATATAATAATTCATAAATAATAGTTTTCATTAATTTTAGTATTTTTTTTCATAAAAAAATGTGAATCCATTCTTTTATAGCTTAAATCTGAATACCTGAATTCTTAATTATTTTCATAAAAGAGTTACCATCTTTTGACTCAGCACAAGTTTTGTCATTTTATATTATATAATAGAATGTAATTGCAAAACTAAGCCATAGATTTTGTTATTTTATATAAAAATAAAACTTCTATTACTCTTCATAAAATCTTGTAATAAAAAATCTTTTTCTTTGTGCAACTTTTAAATAGCATTACCCGAAATCCACATTAACCTTATCCATATAAATACTTTTTAGTTATATTATATGTGGAAAGTTAAAAAAAAGTTTCTTAACAAATTTCAAAGTCATGAAATTTTTAAAATGAAGCAAAATATTTCTTAATTCTCTTAAGAATTCTGCTTAATGATTTTTTATTAATGCAACACGTTTTTTTATACTAGATTTGTGTCTTTTTTGTTTTTACAAAATATATTTTAGTTGCTAATAAATAATTGTTTCAACTATATTTCTTCACTTTGTTAAATAAAACGTTGCAATGATTTTCTTTTAAGGGGAAAAGCAAAATTAATATCTATGTTGACGATATAAATAAATGAATTTGTTTTCATTTTACAATCACTTATTGAATTAGAATGAGTAATTTAATATGAATTACAGTTTATAAAAAATCTTCGAATCATATTACACACATTCTTGCTTGAGCGTCAACGCCACATAATGTCCAATTAAAAATCAGTGAATCAACCAATTAGCGGCCATTTTACTGGATGCCATGAAAAATTACTCTAATTTTTGGCTGAAAACTACTCGCACTATTTTCTTAAGATTAAATTTGAACTGCTTTCTTGCAATATCAATCTGTGGTTATTTATTTTTTCATGAGGGGATATTCAATGAGTTATAACTTAAAATAGTTTTCGAATGACTGCAGGCACTTAAGACTCAAAAGAAAACCGAACCAGCGATTTCAACTTTATAGTACAACCAGATTAAACATTATGAGTAAATGCGAAATTTTCTATTTATCTTTGATCAAAATAAATGACATGATAATTCAGAGCAGAGAAAGAAATTTCTCCGGAACGGTTTTTAGTGAACTGTTTCTGAAATCAAAGGAAAACAATAGGTCATAATTAATCATTTCTTTCATTAACTTTTAACATTAGTTAGATTTAATTGAATAATATATTTGCGTAACTATTATAATTTATTCATTTGCAGATGGTGGAATAAAAAGCTTCACTTTGTCATTAATTCATGAGTATTGGCACATTTCCAGATTTTATTTAATTTTATTCTAAACCAAAAGTATCAGTTTCTTGAAAGAAACCATGAATTATCGTTTATTAAAAAAAACAATGCATATTTACAAAGATAGTTTTGAATTTTCATATATCCACTTAAATTAAGCCTAATTTTTTAAAAGCATGAGACATATGGGTCATTAAAAACATATTTCTTATTCTCATCTAGACTTCAGAAAAATGTCTTTAATTAAATTATTCTTAAAAGACATGATTTTCCATAAGTAATGTTTATACTATTCTTATTTAATTTTTTTATGTTCTTAAGAAATATCTCCTTTTTATGAGTAAAGTGAAAACATTTTGCCTCATGAAGGATTAATGATGTAAGAAATTACAGAGGAAAAAGAGTTTTAACTGGATCACGAGTTCTTCTCCACAAACATCAAAAAGTCATGTCGTTAAAAATTAACATTAAGAAATAAATCAGTTTCCTTATTGTTTTGAGTTAATTTGTTATTAAGAATATCAACTTTTTACATTTTTTTGATAGTAAGAAATTAAAAATTAATAAATTAATGAATGTTTAATTGAATAATATTTGATGAAGAAAAAAAATTATTCCTTCAAGTAACTTTAAAGTGAAGATTAACTTTTAGTTAAAGTAAGACAGGACAATGAAAAGCTTTTCAGACCACTTATATATATAAATAATAAAATTATTATAAAAAATAATTCTTCCAATTAATTTTTTTATAAAAATATTCCCTGGATTTTTCCGAATTGTAATTTTATATTTAATAGTCATTCAATAATTATCATGTTGATGCGATGTAGATATAAACTATCGAGATAATTTATTTATATCTACATTCAGTTAATTAAATTATATTTTCATGTAAATGCATTATTAATATGCATCCTAAATTTCATTATAAAGATCTGCAAATGCAATATTCCCACTACTAAATAAATTATCTAAAAGTTCAAATATTGTAAAGACCTTTAGAGCATCCCTATCGTAATTATTGGGTTGTATTCAAGTGCTGTCTAGAAGAAAACGAGGAGTGATAGAATTTATAGCTTTTAATTAGAAACAGTATAATTAATAACCACTAGTCTATGCTAAACCTTTATTTGGTACATTCTATTTAGTGCTTCTGTTGTACTGGTGTTGCAATTCATTGTTTTAATTTAAATATATTAAATCGATATGGTACACCATGAAAATCATTACATATTAGTTCACTTCTTTCCTATAATTTAATCGTCTTTGCTATTTATATTTCTAAATTTATCTGTAAATGTTTCTATAGAAAGCTTTATGTATAATGAATTCTTTACAAAATACTTTTTGAGAGTTTTTATTTTTTAAAATTGTTTCAACCCGTTCTTTTCTGTTCAGAACAATACATTAAAATATTCCATGTAAATGACATGAAATTCAAAATATTTCATTCAAAATTCAAAAATATTTTAATGTAGTTTGAGTTTTCAAATAATTTTATTCAAAAATATTTTTCCTCAATGTTAAAATTTTTCCCTTTGATAAAAAATCTTGACAAAGTAATCTAAAGATAATTTCTTTTTATTAGTTTTTAATTCAATATTTTGTTTATCAAAACAATGTTGCATTCCCATAACTGTGTTTTAATTCAAATACATTGATTAATTTTATGGGGAATTCACCTTACGAGATTTTTAAATCTAGGTTTTGTGAAATATGTCATTCGGAAACATAATTTTCAATATATTAAAATTTAACATTTTTAAACTCATTTATGTGACTTTTGGATATGAATATAAAATAGTATGCTTGCTTTTCAATAAAGTTTGTAGTTGGTATTTCTCATTTTATGCTCCTATTTCTAAATACCTTTGAATAATGAATAAGCAATGTATTATAATGTATGTTTTATGTATATATAATATTGCTGAAGCATGTTTCTAAGGCGCAAGTTTATCTAGAAGTTTGCAATCTTCGTAAATAGAAAACAAACAGGTGAAATTGCATGTTATAAGGTATATTTACACAGCCTATAAATATACTATTTATATAACACTCGAAATATATACTGTATACCATGAAGTTATTTCAGAAAGTTAAGTAACTTTGTAGATTTTAGCGGATTTACACAACCAGTTTAAGGTCTTGAGAAAAAGACCCTGAATAGATTATGCATTCAGACCTAAATACGATTCACAGTTAATGAGATTAAAACAGTTAATTGATGCGAGAAAATTTATCAAGAAAATTGTGCTAGATAGTATTACCTTAATTTTGAAACAGTTAGCTAATTTTGAAATTTCGTAAATAGGAATTCAAAATTTAAAATATATAAGTTTTTGTTTTTTTATTTTATGCTTCTTATGTGTCTAATTATACCCGAATTTAATTGGCTTGTAAACGTATGCTAATTACATAATTTATTTCAAGTACTTGAAAGAAATTAAATCAGTCAAATTTGTATAAACTGCTGCCTATATCTTCAACTTAAGCTTTTTACTTTTTTTATTTTGTTTAATAGGAGCTACATGTCTACATATATTTGAAGACTTATTCCACATGTTTCATTTAATCCAATAAACTGACAAATATAAAGTACGTCAAATTAAAATTTGCTCATTTTAAGCCATTTATAAGAAAATATTTTGTACAGTTAACTTATCGATGGAAATTCCGCATTAATTCTTTTACCTAGTTTATCTATTCCATAGGGATATTTCAAAGTAAACAAAAATATTAGCTATGGTTTTTGGTAAAATTTTAAATGAATTCATGATGAAACACTTTATAAATTAATTTATGATCAAGTATTCGAAGAAATTAATCATAAAACATTTGAAGCCTAATGAACAAACGAGACGATGGTTGGCGATAAATTATTCCTATAATCCTCTTCATATATTTAAGTTCCAGGAAATCTTTTAAAATTAATTGAAGCTTCCAGTAAAATGCAATACTTTCAAACAGAATTGTTGAAAACGCAGTAATTAAATTACGCGTTCAAAAATCTTTTCAGTCAATTTAATCAGAATTTTATAAACAACGTGTAAGCTAACCGCAGCCCACAGATAAATATTTTCATCAATTTCGTACATAGAATTCAATTAATATTTCGTTACACATTAAAGTATTTATTTTTTAAAATTCTACTGTAATATATATATATATATATATATATATATATATATATATATATATATATATATATATATATATATATATATATATATATATATATATATATATATTGATTTGAATATAATCGAACTTATAACATTCATAGAAAATCTATTTTTATTATAAATTATAATCAGAAATTATTTATATAATTTTTATTATAATCAGAAATATTTAAGTAAGATTAAAAAAAATCTAAAATAAAAATTAATCACAGAAAATTGTATGCAATTGAAATTATGATTTTGAAGCATCGTATTTTAGAAACAGTTGAATTTATTAGTTAAGAAAGGGATACTAAAGATATAAAAAGAAGATGATGTTAATAATCAATGTAATTAAAACTAAACTATCAACTTGTTATTTGAATGGTACGTTTTTTGGTTTCCTATACAACTTTTTGCAAGATCAATTTATCTAGATTCCAATTGCAATTTAAACTATAGCTTCCTTTCAAATTGGCCTTCGTGTACAAAATGTTTCTAGTAAAATACACAACAGACTTGAATGAAGCTATTGTCATATGCAAGAAATAGAACCAGTATCAAATATGATCAAGTAAATGCAAAATGAGGTTTTTGTAGAAGTTTTTTGAATCCTCCATTTAAGCAAAATATTGTTTTTCATGCTTTTATCTGCTTTTTGTTTTCAAAAACTAAGTTATGTTTCATATTATATGTTATGATTTCAATTAAATGTTAGTTTCATATTGAGGTATTCCTAAAATGCGATCTTTTAAAACAAATTTATTTTGCTTATATAAATATAAGGATATGACTGATACCATTTAATTAAAATATATTATGAAATTGTTAGGTTACAATTTCAATAATTTATTTCTACCTCATAAATTCGTTGAACATAAACAATTATACAATAATTTAAAACCACTGTTTAGACATGAAAAGTTGACATCAAAACATTCTTTTCATAACATATCAAACCAGAGGAGATATTTTTCGATTGCATAAAACTTCTTAAAATGAGATTCTTCATCTGAAACAAATATAGAACTACATATTTTTCATCCACATGTTTGATCACTAATTTCGCTTCCTATCAGTCACAAGGCTATACATTTGATCACTAACTTATAGAGGATTGACAGATTATATTATAAGAAAAGTTCTTAATTTAATTAAATCTTAAATGCAAAAATATTTAAGCTGAAATAAATGAAAGAAATAAAAAAAATGGCAGAGACTGCTCAAACTTTGTTGGTTAACCATTGCTGTCTATTTGCAAACCAGTCGAAAAATGAACAAATGTTATTTTTTTAAAAAGATAAGTCATTTTAATCTTATTTAAGGTTTAGTAGAGTTATTTAAATGATATAAATTATAACAATAATAAAATAGTGGAATAAAATACACCCTTTAGTACACATGGATAAAAAAATGATAATATTAGATCAAACTATTGACCATTTTTAAGAAAATTTTATATATTTTTATATAATTTGTAGAGTAGTCATGAAGTATTTCATTCTATAACCCACATAAAGTGCACACTAACAGTAAAAAAAAACATAATACAACTGAATGCTAAACATGTTTTACCTTTCAAAAAGACAATAATCAGAGATCGTCTTTACGTGTAACAAGGGCATAAATGCCAGATAACAGTCACATCCACAGATATGTATCCAAAAGGTTGAAATACAGTGTATTTGATCAGTTATACTATTAATACATTGATCGAGATAAAACGTGGAATATTCTGTACCAAAAGACAGACAATCGTACCAGAAATGTCTTATTAATTTTTTTTTTTCAAATTCTGAATCTGAATGTACCGTACTTGTTATTAAATATATATTTACAGAATTAATTTTGATGTTTAATGACAAAAGCTGTTTAATGACAATAACGATATCTTAATTTTTCAAAATATGAGCTTGGTTGATATAATTTTGTTTTAAATAATAAATAATTCCCAAAAAATTGTTGCAGTTTAGCAATCATGAAACAACTTGTTGCTATTAATTTTTTTTAATTCTGTATGCTCAAGTATTACATATATCCCTACTCAACACATTAATAAGCTTATTTGTCGTAATTTTTTTTAAACATCAAAATTTGCACTCGAGTTATATCCAATGTATTAAAATTCAAAATTTTCCTTGTAATCTATATTTTTATTATATATAAAATGTTTTTTTTTTAAATTTTATAGAAACTTATAAGATAAAAATTATTTCAAAATAAAAATAATCTTTCTTTATTCGTATTTTGAAATAAATTTTATCTCAGAATTAATGAAATCAATATCATCCGATTTTTTTCGTATAGAAATAATTTACTTAAAAGTAATTCGCTTACTTAAGCAATTTATATTATATTAACGTAAAACGTTATTTGTTAACTTGTACATTTCTTTTTATCTTGTAAGTCAATATACAAAATTGTTATTATAAATAACACATACACACAACATAAATTCATCTATGTTATAACATTTCTTTATGCTTTGGTATGTGGATTCTCTCAATAAAATAAATACTGAAGAATGTAGACAATTTTTATTATTTTAGAATAGATGGATATTGTTTAAGTTTAATTCAAATATCTTCTGTTAAAATTTTCTTTGAAGCAAATTAGCTTTTTGTTTGCATTTTATTCTATTTTTATTCATTGCCAAGAATATACTTTAAGACTCAATTTTCAAGATTCTTAAAGTAAGTAATCTCGTCCTTATCATGAAATATAATAGAGTTTAAGCATTAGTTCCGGTACATTTTTATTACTTTACGAAAGACCGATACCTTATTTATTGAAAATACACTTTATAGATAATTTCTTGAGTGAACATTTTATGCATCCTATTAAAAACTTTCCATAGAATAAATTTCCTAAAAGCTTACTGCTATGAAGCTTATTTTTATTATATTATGATATGATAAAACAGGATATGAAACTAATTTATATTAGAACTGGATATTTACTCTAAATTTCTCTTCTATTAGTACTCTGGATTTCAGTTCAATCAATCGTGAGTTCGTCTCCCAATTTCATCTTAAAGGCTTGCTGTGATTTGAAATCAAATTTAAACTACAATAAAGTTTAATGAATTTAATAATTACGATATTTAACAGAAGTGTAATGAAAAGTAAATAAAATAAATATTAGAAAAAAGGTTTTTTAATATGTAAATATTTCTTATCATAACTGAATCTTAGCTGGAAGTTTTCGGAATAAATTCAAAAGGAGAAATTCTGAGGTGATTCTTTATAACTATTTATTTTTTACAAATTTTAAGAAATTAATGTACTGTAATTTAATCAATATGAAAGATGAATACATATTGCATATATTAAAATCAGCTATTTATTTTAAAAATACTTACATATTATGAAAAATTTATCTTACAGCGATTTTTGAAATAATGTAAAATTTATCAGTTTTGATCAGTTAAATTGAGCAAAATTAGTTTTCTTTTATTATTATAATGAAACTAAATTTACTGTCTCAGTTATTAAGTAAATCTTAGCTACTTGATAGAATTTTCACTCAAATGAGATTTTGAAACTAAATTGGATGTCAATTAAAAGATTCTTATAAAACTAAGATAATATGATCAGGTAAATTTATATATGTAGTTTAAAATAAATCAAATTAGATAATACACCATATTTTATATCTTTGTATTAATTCAAGCTGGGATAGTTAACAAGGAATATAAAAAAAGAATATGAAACAATAAGAAAAGGATACGAGTAGGATTACTTTAAATAATTATAGGATGCCAAAATATCGCAAAACGTTTTCACAAAGTTTGACAAATTTTACAGTAAAAAATAACAACAGTAGTTTGAATATTAATGTTATACGATAATGTTAGAAATAAAAATAAACATTTGTTTAAACGGTATGCTTTTAAATCTTTAGTTAAAAAAGAAGGAAAATTACCAAACAAAATCATATTTCATGGAAACTTTCAATTATTCATATTTAGCATTTTATATACCTTCCCTTAAGAATTTAATCTTTTTTAGTTTGGGTAGTAATTTAATTAAGAGAGCTAGTTCTATCTCAATATGAAGTTTTATTAAAGAAAAAAAATTGTATAACCAATATATATGTGCTAGGAATTACATGGGAATCTTTAGTTACGTCAAGGAAAAATACTTACCGTAACTAGAAATAGCTTGATCTCCTAACGTCGAAAATGGTCTGGTATTTTTTGTTGAATTGCTTTAGTTTTATCTCCATTCAATTCATAAGATCAGTTTCTTTGAGGAAAATACATATTTTAATCTAGATAACAAAAGGTTGGTAATAATAAATCAATATTTGTAAGGGCATTTTTAAAGAATGGTATCTTCAGAACAATAACTTTTTTTCGTTATAATTTACTTTTTATTTGTAAAATTGTGCTTAAACCAAATTTTTATTACTTAAATTCCTAACTTTTCTACAAATATTAATTTCAATCTGATTTTAAGATAAATAAAATTAAAATTAGTATCCTTATTTTGTTTCAAACATAATTGTGTTTGTTTTGCTAAGTTGTATAATATATGGTATCTTGTAGAAACTTAATTTTTATGAAATAATAAATAATATAATTATTTAAATATTATTTTCCATTCACTTTATTTGACTATAAATTAAAGTTTTAATCTAATTTATATTTTTAATTTGAATTCTTTCCTTAAAAAATTTATTTATATTTCATTCATTTCTCTGCATAAAATTTAATTATCACTTTGGAATTTATATCAAAATTATGGCTGAATGAATAAATCAAAGATTTGTGTAGGCAGCAGTTTTACATAAAAATACTGTTTGTAGAACACTTTTAAATAGAGACAGTGTAATACTTTAAGATTTTAATTTATGATTTAATTTAAGCAGTTAATTCATTCTCACATTTGCTTAACATATATGATATAATTTGCAATAAAATATACACTATTGTTTATTAAAACTACTGCACCTAAAAATTAAATAATATTTACAGTTACAACTATATTATATTGAAAATAAGAAGTGATTGAATTTTAAAGAAATACAGAAACAAAGATCTTGAGAAATAAATTCAAAAACAAGTCAAACAAAAATTTAATGAGATTATAGTCCAATTATCCTATAAATGATTTCCTAATTTATTCATTAATGCTAGAATATTTGCAATGATGAATCACTAGCTCAACAATCATAACATTATCTAATCTTCTATCAGTAAAAGACTTAGAGAACATACCGCACATATTATCATCAAAGGAGTAGTTAAGAGGCAACAGCAATTATTTGCTTGCACATTATTCTGCTAAAATTTGATGTTTCGCCAAACTCGAATAAACGGAAAACTTGATAAATATTCATAAGAAATATAACAATCCTTGTTTAAAATATTGTCAATGAGAACGCGTAGCCATTGTGATGTTTAATAGATAATACCCAATACCAAAATCCATATACAGGCCAGTATAACGACGTCGCGTGAACACAATGACAATGTAGATTTCTCAAGTTACTGTCAAATCATCATGATTCTGAAAACAGAATCATGATTATTTGACTTAATAAATGTTCATAAGAAACATAAACAATCCTTGTTTAAAATATTGTCAATGAAAACGAGTACTCATTGTCACGTTTATAAGATAATACCCAGTACCAAAATCCATGGACAGGCCAGTATAACGACGTCCCGTGAACACAATGACAATATAGATTCCTCAAGCTACTGTCAAATCATCATGATTCTGCAAACAGAATCAAGATCCATTCGCAAACATGATTGTCGTACTATTCCTACAACTTATTAATTGTTGATCACACCCTGAAATTGTTTCGATTTACGTTAAAGTGATACAGGTTATTTACAGTCATCAAATGGCAGTTTATACTTCTGAAAGCGTCATTGAATTATTCTCACAGATGTTTGCAGTCCTAGAAAGGATCCCACTTTTTTACTTAGATTTTGTTACCATCCGTTAACACCATATTGATAACATATTTTCTCAGCTGTTGCTGAGAGCTGGTTCAGAATGGCTTTATCCTGTCAATTATGTATGCATTGAATCAATATGTTCCAGATAATCATGAGGTATTATACGCCACGAAAAGCAATATTGTATTACTGCAACATTAGAAGACTTAAATTCAATTTCTATCGATGTATGCAATGTGATGATAAACCGTTGACTTTCTTACAATTTGTCATCAAGTAACATCACAGCAATTTTTCACTAAGCAAAAGAGCTTAAATGCAATTTGTATATAAGAAACATGATGCATGTAGAATATTTTCTTCTAAACACATTTTAGATGTCATTTTCAAGAAGGTATCTGTGTATTTCATAGCAAAATCGATTGTTACGATCTTCGTAGTTTCTGTTAGGAGCATAAAATCTTAAATCAACAACGAAATATCTAATATCAGATTTTGTATCCAGCTATAACGGTAACTATTTTTTTTTCCTAAATTATTTTCCCTATAAAACATGAATGAAAAATATTTATAAAAACGAATATAACGATGTATAACTAAATGAAAATTGCTTCAACAAGTTTTGTTTTCGTTGATATAAATCCTTTCCCAACAATAATTCTTCATTCATATTTAAATTTAAGACATTATTTTATACAGTAAAAATAGTAGTAATTTAAAAATAGTTTTCCCTGTTATAGTTAGGAAGCTTTTGTTTTTGTACATAGTTTATAAACATAACGAAAAATCAATTTTAATTTTGTTTAGTAGGACTTTTAAGTAGAAGTAGTATATTTACTACTTTTAAAATTTATTTGTATTAATAAAATCATAAGAAAAATTAAAATTATAAAAATATAAATAAAATTTAATGCAATTTTCAAATGTTTTTTACAGCATTTTTTCAACAATTTCATGTTATACTGGATGAAGATTTTTTTTTCATTGGAAGATATTTTTATAAAGGTATTCAAGTATGTTTTCTTTTTATTGAATATGTTTCTGGTCCTATTAAATGTCAATGGAATTTCGTTGAAAACGTCTAATACTCAACGCAGTAATTGTTTATCAAATTCATATACACTGAATGTACGATACGAAACACTTTTTAAGTGAGAGATTTTAAATATATTTGCAAAAATTAAGCTATTTTCAACTCACTTGTCAATATTCTAAAGGCGAATAGTCAACATTCAAGATTTATTTCTATAGTTCGGGCGTTTGATTCATTCTATGGATAAAAGGTTCATTTTAATGGATGAAATTGAATGGATTGAAATCATTTTTAAACTGTGATTTGATTAAATTAAACCACTCTGAGTGAGAAAAACCATAGGAGAACAAGATAGCGCCTCATTTATCATTCGAATTAATTTTTGCATCAAAACAAATACAAGTGCCAATCTTTTAGGAGAAACTCACTAATAAAAAATGTATAAAATTGAACTAACAGGTGAATAAAAATTAATATACTGTAATAATTATATATGTGGTTAATTATTTTAAAAGCGACTTATTTCCCTTACTATATTTAAATTATAGAGCTTATTCAGTTACTTATGAAAAATAAAAGCTTCATTTCGTTAATTTCTTTAAAATGTGTCACCAGCCTTAATTTTTTATTTTCTATCACTTTTTAAAAATATAATAATTCTTATCGAATTTTTAAGTAATTCAATTTATTACTTTAAATGGTTATTGTAAACATCTACAAAAGGAAGGAAACTTTGCTTGAAGCTAATAGAAAAACTTTGTTTCTGAAATATACATATATATATATATACATATATATATATATATATATATATATATATATATATATATATATATATATATATATATATATATATATATATATATATATATATATATATATATATATATATATATGGATATAGATATATATTACATTTCTCCAGTAATACATGTAATTAAATTACAAATAATTAAAACCATTTGAAATTCACAAGACACTACAAAAATATTAATATGCATTTACTAAAGTTAAAAAGGTGTGAACATTAAATAGCATAATATTATAAGAAATTTTGTTGTAATGTTATCATTAATATCTGTCAAGAACAAGAGTTTGAGAACCGATACCCATGTACTATTTTTATTTAAAATATCCTTTCTTTTCTGCAGCTTTTGAAGTCAATAATCATGAAATCATGATGGAAAATATTTCTTCTGATTCCAGACATTTTTTTAAGAAAAGGGGAGGTGACTAGAAATATTATAAAATCTAGACATCTAGGGTGATTCTATAGCAAAAGATTTCAAATATTAAAAAATTATTGAAAAAGAAATATAGTTATATTCATTGTTCTATAAGTAATAATTTTAATGACTGTGTCTATAGAGCTACAGATCACAAACAGGACTAACACTCTTCGAAAGGTTTTAATCACTGCTACTTTTGAACAATGTGAGATGACCGTTGAGTTGCCGCATGTACATCTGTTGAGATAACTTTCCGACACCGTTAACGTAAAGCTGTTGTAAGGTGTATTTTACACATTCTATAAAAGGCTTTCTGAAAGAATTTTTTATTGATATTGAGCCTTATTCACGTAAAAAAGAGTGAAAAAATCGTAAAATTCTTTATACATCCATTCCAACAGACTCAAATGTGAAAGAAAGAAGTGACGGAATCTAAAGAATGTGTTTTGAAATATTTTTTGTAATCTCTTAACCTGAAACAACTACAAACAACCTAATACTAACATCAATGGATAAATTCTCCCAGAAGGCAATAATGGGAAGGGGGTATTGAATGAATCTTACATCAACCTTTAGTTGTTCAGCTGTCTATCTAGTATCAAAACTAAATCCTTAGGACATTCCGTAGTGATGTGGTAATACTACATACTGATGAATAAAAACTCTTACATGTGAATCCATAGTGAGATATACTGTACCTCTTGGTTTTCCACATGAACATCTTCAAGGGTGAGAGTTAGGAAGTTTCAGGGTTTGTTTTACGATCCATGACCCAATACCAATGAAATATATTCCAAGAAGCCATTCTTAAGTGTAAAATATAACCATTGAACGACAACTAACCTAACCTAAATGTCAATATCTAGTGCATATTCTAATATGTGTCTTAAAAACAGTTTTTATTTGCTAGGTTATATACTGCACTAAGCTGTCGTAAATGGACCTGTTTGATTTTCAAAAAGAATGCATCAATAAAATCACACTTTTTAAACTTTGAAATTATTTGGCCTATTGTTTCTAAAGAAAATGCTTGATTTTGGTCCTGATTTGTCTCAATGTGAAGACAAATTTCCTTTTTGCATATCTTTTGAAAATTTTTTCTTCCACATAAAGTTTACTAAAAATAATGCAGAAAAAGATTCACTAATGGTCACTAGGACAACTATATTTGAATGAAGCGCTGTTTACCTTCCCAACATTAAAAAGAAATTGTGGACATAAAAAAAATTAATCTTTCTCATTAAGTATTATGAGTGTAATAAAAAGTTTATTATTGAATTTGTTATCCATTACTAATACAGACCAATTTCTTTTCTTTTTCTGGAGTGGGGGTGCAATTCAGTTACAGTTTCTTTTAGTTATAAACAATATAATTAAAACTGATTTCATGTTTATTGGAGATGTAAATTTATAAACTATTAACGATTGTGAAACAGTCTTCAAAACAATAATTAATAGTTTTTGGAGTAGTAACTCATAATAGGATTTAAAAACCTTATAGTAGCTCTGAAACTTCAACTGCCTGGCAAATACACTTCATTACACGTTATTATACTGAGTGCAAAAATGTGAATTTTTGTACTACCAGAATCTATCATTTAAATAATGATATTTTTCTAGAGAGCACAATATTGTTTTTAGTCTTTAAAATTGAAAAAGTTTTATTTTTTAACCATAAAATGAAATAATTTATTATAAGTATAATAAATTTACGAAAATTAATTACTGAAGTAAAAACAAAATATAGAGATATTATAAAAAATATTGTATACATATTGATGTGTTTTCGGGTTATAGTTTTGTCATTATATGCAGATCAAAATTACTTTAAAATGATTAGTTTCAAATTAAATGAAATAAATATTCATGAAAAAATAAATAAAGTCATAAAATTTATTAAAAATTTAATTATTAAAACTTAATTTATTAAACGTTTTTACAAGAATATTTCAATTTCATAACAATATAGTTATAGTTTGTGTCATAACTGTCATAGCAATCTTCAATACTTATTTTCTTTTCTATTTTCAGATAAATACTGCATTATTCATTCTTAAAAATGTTTGATTATTATATATGTGTATTCGTGTGTGTATGTACTTACGAAAAGTCAAGTAATTTGATTATAAAATAAAATAATTCAAAATAAATTGTTATGTGATGAAAAACAGTACTATGCACCATAACACTAGTTAAATTTTCTTGATTTTATAATCAGCTCTCTGAAATACAATTCTTAGAAATAGATCCAAGTCAATAAATCCATAGAAGCTTCTATATCAAACAAGAAAATGCCTTTATATATTAAATTACGTATTGGATCTTATCTTAGATGTATATTTTTAAAAATAAGAAAAAAAGGCTCAGGATTTCTTTTTAATCCTGTTATATTTTCGAATCATGAAAAAATTGCATGCATCAAAATTTTTACGAACTGAGGGATAAGAATTTCTTCTTAACATCAAAAGCATATTTCTTACACAAATGAATTATATGAAAACTTTTTTCAAAATGAATTTCACCAACTTTTTTTCAATTGAAGCAATTCTAATCTAATTTGAAACCAACATAAGAAATAACTAATGGAATCAAAATTTTTAGTTCTATATAAATTTTATTATACTCGAAGGAGGCAAACTATAATAATAATAATATAGTTGAACTATTCTATGTTCATTCGTTAAATATTAAATGAATTTAATTTAATGTATTTTTATAAGGTACAAATGTTTAGAATTTTTTTTTTAATTTCTATATTTGAATAAAATATCTAAAGTATTTTATGAAATATAACCTACACTTATTAAGTGTATATTTTACCTATAATTCTAGTGTAAAAATTAGATAAAATAAATAATTTAATGAAGAAATCATCAAATATTCATATAATTCATATTTATATCAATATTTTATATTGATATAAATATTATCAATTATTTATATAATGATTAATATTCACATATTTATGTATCTTTTAATTTCTCACAGAATGTAAAGAAAAACATTCACAAGAATAAAAATGAAATTTTTTTCTCTAAGAAGAATCACCTATAATTCGTTAAAACGAAGCGAATTACTGGTGTTGGTGTAATTTTTAAAAGAAAGCATGTGTATAATTTTTATATTATGTGTCAAATATAGTATTAGGTATTTTGCATACCGATTAAAATGTCATAAAAAATCAAATCGAGTGTAATACTCATATGTACTAACATGCTTATTGAGCAAAAAAATACTATAAATTCTTTGAATATTATTATAATTTAGTATTATTAAAATAAATCATCACAAGTTAATATAGTTAAAATGTCTTATAAATAAAGTATACAAACCCATGTTTTCCATAAATGAAAATATCCATTTATTTTTTTTAATCGTTCGCTTAAATTAGTATTAAACATATTTCTATAAACTAAGAAAATGTATGGTTATATATATATATATATATATATATATATATATATATATATATATATATATATATATATATAACATTATAAACACTTGAAAAGTTCTCGAATTTTATCTATATATATGGAACTTATTTTTCATAAATTTTAACATTTGTAAAATTTATATATATTATATATTTATTTATATTATTTACCTCTATTATATTATTTAACTATTCTTAATAAATATTTATATTTTATATTTATAAACGTATAAATAGCTTTTTATGCTCTGAATTCATGTATTCATATATTATATAAAAATTTTAAATAAAAATATTCACTTTTACCCATACCAATTTTACAGCTGTTGATTAGTTTTTATTTTAATTAAAAATATTTCAATATAAAAAATAATCTATATGATTGCTAAAGTGTTCTTTACATAGTTGTCAAGAATGTGTGTGACAATCATTTTTTAAACTTCATGATTGATAAATAGGTATAACCCACAAATAATTTAACCTCTCTATATAACTTTTACGCAAATTATGTTTTCAAAAGTAAATATTTTAATTAATTATTGAAAATTAAAAAAAAAATTTTTTTTGAGTTAGTCTGAGTTGTAAAATGTTTTAATATGAATTTCTTAGAAAAAGTATAGCCTATATTATACATATCTTAACAGACAGCTTATTTTATGATCAATCTTTAAGTATATAATGTTTGTAAATTTCTTCAATTTTGCTGTTTTATTTGAAAAATTTGTGCCTTAGATAAAAAAAAAGTTTTCAAGGGTTATTTTAGAATTCAAATAATTGTGATCTTAAACATAAAACATCTTAAGGAAATGCGTGGAATTTTAAATAACTTACTTCGGTTTCAAGAATTTTCCGAAAGGTTTAAGCTTAAAACTCTCGAATTTAGAACGGTATTCTTTAGTTGAAATTACTCCAAATCCTAAGTGCAATATGTCTTGAAAAATCGGACAATTTCGCTAAATCTCTCAATTTCAGGAATCTTAGGAAGAATATCTGAAATTTAAATAGAAGTAGCTTAGTTTTTTTTATTTTTAGAAAAAATAAAAGATATTTTAGCGTACTTTTCCTTTTTTCTTATTTTAAGGATACAAACAGATGAATCTGGCAAGGTTTTGAAGAATTTAATTTTTGGCACTAAACCTTAATAAAGAGGAAGTATATCAAAAAAATGTATGATAAATAGATGCGGTAAAAATGATCTAGTAATGAAACATAACATCTCATACATATGAATTTAAAATTATTCATACAAAGTTACATATAAAAAAGGGTGTCAGCGAAAGAACATAAAATTGAGTAATTCATAAATATTTTAACAATAAAATTAAAATGTAAAAAACTGAATATTTTTAACTGTTGATATTGTTTTAATTACATTACATGGCCACTAATTGGATACCTATAATTCCTTCAAATCTTGTTTTCCTTATTTTTTTCTTTAGTTTTAGATGCTATATCCAAAAAAGTTAAAAATACAATAAATTATTAGTACAAAAATACAACTCTCTATAGAAGAAACATTATCTAATATTCACCTTCTCATTAATTTCCTAGTATCAAAAAAGCTTACATGAATGATGTACTTCGAGACAAATAACTTTTTCTACATATAAATGCTAAGATATTTATTTAAATAATAGAATATATTTGATATGGAATGCAATATCTTGGAATACATATTTTACAACGATGTGATGAAGTTGCTGACAAGTGAGGAATATTTGATTATTTCTGAAGTATACTCTTAAAATTCAATAAAAAGTATATTTTAATCTAAAAACTACAAGACTTCCATGTGTGTTACAAATATATTTTCTCAGCATCTGTTTTTAAAAAATGGTCACCTCTGCATAGTAAAGCCTCAATTTTAGGCCTGTTTTCCACACTATGAATTGTGTAAATCTGTTTTATACATTACAAGAACACAAAATCATTAAATGCTACAGTGTAAAAATTGACTGAAGTTTCGGTATCCTTTTTCCATGAGAATGACTTTCATGTTTAAAGTATATAATGTTCCTTTAATATAATGTTCCTTTTAATATAATATTAACTTAATATAATGTTCCTTTTAATATAATGTTAACTTTTAATATAATGTTACATTAATATAATGTTCCTTTTATCCGTTATTTTAATTCCAACTCTCATACCAATCACCATTTTACGCTGTAATATGATGTTTTCCGATCAAATGTAGATTATTTACTATAACTCTCTTCTGTCCATAACAATATATACCTGCCATCACAATCTAACTGGATTCAGAACTTGTGAGTAAACAACATTTATATTCAATAATTTTACTTCGAATATGGATGTTAAGTAGACCATGCTTTGCGATCACTATTGGAACTTTGTGGGCAATAGCATATGTAATAGGCCTATATATATAAGGTCCAATTTACGAAAATTATAGAAAACACTGTTGCTGCCATTTCATTTAGGAAACACGCCTGACATTTTTTCTACGAAGTGATAATAAAATATATCCGGCTATCATTTGCTGTGGTTACAAACAAACTGTGCTAATTAACGTCTAATACTTACTATTTCTAGGAATGAATTCTATTAAAATGACATTCCATGCAAATGCAAAATCATTTTAACATTTCTCAGTAATCATCCACCTTTAACTTTCTCGATCAAAATACCACTTCTATTTTGATAAATGACGTAATCATCTTACTTTGCTTATCAATTTTCTTTCTTTAATCACCATACTCTCTACGTATTCGTTTATAAAAATCTTTCTTAAAATATCTTCTTTTAAAATATGTTATGAAAATTTCTTGCTATCATTCTTTCCTGGTTTCACAAATAGGTGTGATTCTGAAATGAAGGGCCTACAGATGACTTTTGTTCAAGCATTATATGATGGATGTTTTTCACTAAAGCATTCGATAAGATGGAATGTGTACTTATACTTCCATTACAGCTACAATTCTCAGATTTTAGAAGCTTAGATTTCTTCTCTTCTGATCATATTTAGAGCGAGGTGAACGATTTTGGCCTAGTAATTGACTCTATTGGTAAAATAAGGGAGAAATATCTAGATTTATTATTGCACTGATAAGTAGTTCGTATTTAACTAATACTTATTCTGTTACTTAAATTTAGTTTTAAATTTAATTAATTATATGTATCTTATATTCACAAACACACATTTTGTAGTATCATCTATTACTATCATGAAATAAGGCATACTTTTGTCATAATAACATTCAGAGTTGGAAATTATTAATGAAGTTCTTAGTTTTAAGCTTCAAAAATTATTTAATGATGTATACAATTAGAGTTAAAAACGATTAACTTTAAAAAAAAATAATTTTACAACCAATTGAAAGTAGTCAGAAGAAATATTAAAAACCTTTTGATTATTTTTTATACATTACATTTCAAAATAGCGACTGTACTTATAATTAGTTTTTTTATACAGTTAAAAACAGTCTTTATAGTTTTCTTAGTGCGGGAACATACATTCTGCACTGACGAAACTAATAGCATTAATGTTACGCATTTCTGTAATTCTAATGCATTAAATCTTATTCTACTTTTTTTGCAGCTCGAGGCATTTTTACGCAGTTTAATATTCGATTATATTTATTCTTAAAGTAATTATGTACTTATATAATTTTTTGAGGAAAAAATAAAATATGTTCTTTACATCAATGTAAAAGGCTTTTTATTTCATATGTACAAATAATATCTCTAGTAGAATGCAATCAATACTCGGACCTATTGTTCATTTGTTCCATACACATTTTGATCAGGAACCACAATAACGATTCAATAATTTGAATCGAATTCTAACGCTTTCGTGAGAAAAAAGTAATCACAGATTGTAAATCGAAGTAAATGTACTATTAGAAGAAATAAACAATAAGAATATTATTTTTGGACAGTGAAAAAATATCTTATTTAATTATGATTTAATTATGAAACACTTAGTAAAGAAATTATAATACATTTTATTTATTTACTTGAAATATATAATTATGTGCATTAAAATTACTTTATGTACCTCAGTTTAACATGCGTTAGAATAATTAATTTCATATTTGTGTTTGTCACAATTCTGTAAAACTAGAGAAATGTAATCCTAAAATACTTTAGATTTCCAAGTGCTATCTACTGTATGCTCTCAGATATCTATTAATTTTCAAGAAAATTTGATGAGGAAGTCTTTTCTGCAGGTAGAAAATTTCATAGAAGGAAGCAAGACATTAAAGGAATTAATGACTTAATGGAAAGTGTAAATTATTCACGACATACTTTAGGATTTCGAGTGCACAAAGCGCCTCAGGACTGGAATAATTTTGAAATTTAATTATGCATCATAAGACAGCAACTTTTTGAAGCCAATGTAAAGTGTAATTAATATATTAAGTAAAAAAGAATTGATTAAAAGCAGCGATCCAAAAAAAGATACAAAATTTTAGAATGATTCTAAATTTTTAGGAATATTATAGATTTAATATTATAAACATACATGTAATGCTTTTGAAGTGATAAAACTGTATATATAATTTCGATAAAATTTTAATGCACATTTATTTCATCAAGTAATTCAGTTTTCAATCGCTATATTTATCTGTCAAATTGGAAATTAGCGTCTCAGAAGATCTAAAATATTTGATCATACCTGAACGAATACCCAACTGGAAAAGTAAATTCGACAGATAAGTTATTTGTTGACAATTTTCTTAAGCAATATGTGGTTAATTATTCTCTCGAAAACATAAAACACAGGAAACATTAAGGATAGTAAAATAAAAACGATAACAGAAAAATAATAATTACAGAGTTATTTAAAAATTTATATATACAATATTTTCTTTAATCACAGGTGTTGTTTCAATTATTTAATTTTCTGAGCACATTTTTACTAAAAAAAATATTTCCATTTGGAAAATTTTTAAATTTTGGTATCATAAAAAAGCAGCAGAAATATTGCAAGAACTTAAATATTTCATATAATGCATTGCTTTATACACCTATAAAACAGTATAATAGATAATAAACCTATAAGACCTACTAAAACAAATGAAAAATAAATTTAACAAATGCGTGTTGTTATGTCATATTTGAAAATAATTTTTAGTCTAAATATAAGGAATTGTATGCAAATATCAAAAAAATGAAAATCGTAAATAATAACACCTGTTTATTGTTTGCTTCTGTTTGTGGAATTTTACTCTATTATATCTATATAACTATCTGTTCATAACTGAAGTTAAAGAATCATTGTACTTTATTCATTACAGTTGTTCGCTACTATCATCTGGAATATCAAAGAGAGTCGTCATACATTATTAATTATTACCTATTCAAAATGTTTATATAAGATATCATGTCCTCATTCATTATCAATTTCCTTCCGTTCACAATTATCATATGGATTTTTATACCTATATAAATTAACGATAGCAAAAAAATGTCATATTTAGTGAATGATGCATTTACATGATTCTTATATCTAAAAATATATATTGATTACACAAATAAATCTATTTATATTACTAAAACTTACTTATTAGCAATAATGAGAAGATCGGCTAACACGAGTTTCATTAAAAAATATTTTTTTTCTGTCACGCACTTCATTTGTTTACGCACACTAAACGTGCTCATCTACTCGTATTCAAGAATTTCAGCTCTCAGTTCTGCTCAACAAATGATGGAAAAGTTAAAATAAAGTGTGTGAGTATTTTTATTTCTTTACAGAAGTTATACACATTTCTTAATATGCTTGGTCAGAATTCAAATTTTATTTTTACGAAGTGAATATAAATTAAAATCTCATTTTTACAGCTTTATCATATTCTTCAGAAATATCTATATTCTCTGGATGGGGGATTCCAATTTGAAAAATATTCAATGGGTACTTCTAAGGGGGTAAAGACAATTGTTTTGAATATCTTTGCATTAAAATTATATATATTTGAAAGCGATATTAACCTTAATTAATTTTTTAAACATTATGAATATTTTTATTACTATTCCTTGATATAATACATATGTGCATGCGTCTGTTCAGGCGTAAAAAATTAAGAAACAAATGTTTTTTGCCAAAATTTCATGAGAAATCATCTGACAGACATGAAATTCATAAACTGGACAGCAAATTTGAAATTAAATGGTACCAAAAAATTTGTGGCACTGTAATGCATGCAGTATGGGTCTAACATAAAAGGGCTTTACTGAATTTCTATAATCGTTACACCATTCTTTGTCCAAGACGAAAAATATCAAGCAGATAATACTCAGTATGGCATATGCCCTTTTCTCATTGCATTGGTTACTTTGGATTGTCTATCCATACTCATTACCAGATTCTTCAAATTTTATTGAGGAAAAAGAAACCAGTTTCACAGTTTTTGAGTTATTCACCAGAGGATATAATGGTGATGCAAGTATGTCTCTCTAAAGCATCCCACATCTAGGGAATTTAAATTAAAGGAAAATATGCTGATCGATACATTTGAATCATATCACTTCCTAGTACTTAGTGAACAGCAGGTTATGCATTGTCATTCATAAAAGCGAAGTCTGTTCATATAAGGGACTTCCATACAAGTATGTTCCATAAAGGCACATAGGGGAGATATTGTCTCCTTAATATAACTAATAAAGCGATATTTTGTTACAGAAACTTGGTCGAAACCTTTTTCATTCTGCTCGTTCAGCATAATGCATCTGCAGACAAATCCGTTTCACCGAAAAGGTTTCTTTCCATTATGTTACTGAGATGAAAAAGTGTTCCAACCTCTCTCCAAATCGACAAGAGTTGAGAAACATTTGTGGCACTGAAATGACGTTCCTCTCTGAAGAGGACATCACTCTTTAGATTATGACGATGATGATCTTTTATTGATGATATGCACAGGTTTTGAATTTCTTGCACAATTCTAGGCAGTGGTAAGACTGACTAACTTTCAAAGGGATGCAGGGTTCAGGACGGCGAGCAAATATACCACCTTTGGTGAAGGCGCCTGGACTCAGTAAACCGAGACACTTGATGCCAACCATTGTGAGTGATAACATTTGCTGACTAGTTTCGGGATCTTTTCGACTACAATACGATATATCAGTAGTTCGCTTCAATTAATTTCCTGGAGTTGCTATCAACAACTTTTCTAACGATTTCGCCTATGTTTTGGAATGCTTTCCAAGCGCACGAAACAATTACGAAAAACTTTCGTTAATTCACACGTCAATATTTTTCACAGTCAGCATTCATACTTCATTCAAAATGATAACTCAAATAGTAAAACAAATATTAACTAGCAATTTTCTTAAAATTGAAATACACTTGATCATAATTCTCTAATTAGAATTGTTTTTATACAAGGATAGAAAATATTTTTATTAACTAACATATTTGTAATTTTCTGTGCTTCTAATCTACATATTTTTTTACTAATTCAATTTTTAAAACACTAAAATTAGTTATACCATATTACTTTTGATATGACATAAATAACATTATTCATATGATATAATTTTTCCTCTACCAACAGCATTATTTGTGAGTCTTGGCATCCATTATTGCAAATACTTTAAGTCTGTTAAATTTTATGCAAATTTTAAGCACGCTGGACAACATCTCATTAAGCAAGAAATATTCTTTAAGAGATAAATATATTTTTTAATGTTTGATTGCTTCATATGAGTGTAGTGGTAAAAAAATAATCGCTTTTATTCAACAGCTCTTATTTGCGGCATACTCCAGTGAAATGTGGTGTAACAAGTTGAAAAGAGAGCTGTTGGAACATTCTGTCCCAATCTTGCAAGGTATGCAAATGGCTTAAATTACATTGACAACATTAAACACTTGGCTGTACTATTTATCTATCAATTTTCCAGGGCCATATTTTAACAGGACAAGTTTAAGCAATGTATAATACGATTAATGAATGTAGAACAATTCAATAAACTTTTAGACAGACACACTACACTTTTGATTATTTCACTGTTCTTTATTTCCATGATGCTAAACCTCGAAATAATGAAAAGTGTGTAAGAAAACCTTATACATGTTTGCAATAAAAACCTGATTTCACATAATTTTAAATTACTCAGATATTATAATCATGAAATAAATTGATGAAATGGAATGTCTTTTAATTTAGAAGTAAATTAATACTATTGCTTCACTTAAAATTCTTTTAAAAATATTGTAAGGCGAATATTCATGTCTGAGTAAAGCTCTAATCTTTATTGAAGAAAGTATAAACATTATTGTGTTACGAAATCCTGTCTACGTTGATTGTAAATGCATCTGCTTAGTATCTAAAATTCAGAAACTTAGAAGTAAATATTTCGAAGAAAAGGAGGGAAATTGTTTGAACTGCTGTGAAGATTTAACAAAAAGAAACAAATCGATTCAAGTGTGTAGTATAAATTTTAAGAGAACAATGTAACTAGAAATCAAGCTGGATAATGTCCAATTTAGATTTTAAAATAAAGTTCTGTTTTTAAAATACTATTTCTAAGATTATTTACTATCTTATAATTATATATATTTTTCTAAATGCATAAAATATTATATTGTTGTTGTTTCCAGTTCCCATTTGTTTTCAAATCTAAACCAATCCAATGGCTCCATCCAATCTGAGACAATTGCAAAAATGAGAGAAGTACGTAGAGAAAATCCTCATAGGGATTCCTCCTAATTAGGTTAAGGTAATTTGAGACCGTTAAAGCGTTTCCTGACAAGTATTACACCTGAAACATGCAGAGTAAACAATCTATCTTTCTATGTTATAGACTTCAGATGAAAATACTAAACATTATTCTTATTCCATAGAGAGAAAAATATAAGATTAAATGCTTAAGAACACACACACAGGAAACACGAAATTAAAAATAACACTATTCTATATATTTTATCATTTCACCTTGCTCAAGAATTAATGAAACATAGAAAAGATTGTTCATTCCTCAAAATAAAGAGTTAACATAAAAATAAAATGTTAAATAATATATTAAGCTAGCATAATCCTCTAAAAGAAGAGATTCCAAATAAACAGTATTTTGATTTAAATTGAAACCATTTCACGTTTTCTAATTCTATTACTGTATCAAATAATGTCTTTTGTAACCATTAATCATATTTTTAAAGTCAGTTTACATTCAAAATCTTGATCTCATTAAAATCTCTACAAGATTTCAGACTTAATTTTAGTGTAAAGTGAATTCCATTCACTTGATATTAAGATCTGTTCTAGTAAACTTTTTTTTATCTAACTTTTATTTGAAATATAATTAAAGTATTCCTAACATAAAAGAGATGAACTGGATTGAAACTATATTTGCAATTTGCATATCAGTTATCAAGGATTGTTTCGAATCAAAACTAGATTTAGGGGATTCATTTACATATATATATATATATATATATATATATATATATATATATATATATATATATATATATATATACCCTTAAAAATCCTATTCTGTAACCTCAACATGGTGTTGGGGGTGTACACAGGTAGCACAGGTGATGTAAATCAGGAACATAAACTTGGTTTAGGTTCCTGGTAGAGTCACCCATGGCGAGACGGCTGTGCTAATACACCTGGATAATATAGAAAGGTAACCCATTCCAAAGTGTTAAGCTCCGTGCTGATGGATGAATGGCACTAGGGTTATGATGTCGCTAACGGGCCCCTCGAGGAACCAGGCAGAACCTCGTGGTACGTTTGCCTTCCACCTGTACAGGGAGGCTATGCAAGTGGTGACTTTATATTTCCTCCCAGTTCCTAGGTCACTTATGGGTGACAAAAATAAAAAAATAAAAAATAAAATTGATATAAAAGAATTGGATAAATCACCTGGTATTATCCAATCAGCCGGTAAAACGGTTCCTAAGGAATAGAATCCAGCTAAAAATGAGAGCACTGGCAATCTGGCTGCTGGAGGAAGTGCAGTTACCACAAGGCAACACACAGACACCACAGTTGGAGAACCAAGAGTTCTCACAAAGACGCAATCTAAGGGGTCGCAAAAAAGCAAGGGAGCAGGTGGAGACTGCTCAGAAGGTGGGTGAACCAAAAGACTTAGGTCTGAGATGTCAACCCCTTCTGCCATAAAAAGCTCAGGGATGATATTCAACCTGAAACTTTTGCTCAGGCTGTTAAAAGCAATAAAGCAGCTATTATGAAGGATGGTTTCCCAACCATCAAACTCAACAAGGAGGATGTTGACTCCATACAGCTGGAGATTCTGACCAGGACAGATGAGGTTCCCATAGGAAATCATCTGCCTAGGGTTCGAGGCTTCAGTTTAGTGTCTGGGGCACAAATTATCATATGTGATGACCTAGAAACTGTGGAATGGATTAAAAAATCCTTCCATGGTAACAAGAGTCTGTTTTGTGGTGAGGGACTCAGTGTTCTGGATCCCAGTGACCTACCTAATCCAGTAAAGGTGGCCTTTAAGACAAGGAACACCCATACCAAGGATCCTGCCGTCTTTCTGAAATGGCTAAGAAGACTCAACCCGGACTTGAAGTCTTTAGAATGACGTACTCTGCAGTAATCTGTAGAGACACATTCTATTAGATGGATCATCAAGGTTGATATGGAAGCCTCAGAAGCCATTAAAAAGCTAAATTATGGTGCCTACACTGGTTTGGATTGGGGAACCTTCAAAATTCTCCGGGACCCAAACCAGAAGGATGTACAGGGCATTGAAGAGATGGAAGTTGTACAAGAAGGTGCAACTTCCTCTCAAGTAAGTAAATCCTCTCCTACTTCTAGTAAGGAATGTGAATTACCTTACATTGAAGAACTGGATTTAGATTCTGGTTCTGATATAAGCCTGCAACCTAGCTCTCCTGTATCTGAGAGTGAGATAGAAAAGGTTCTGCAGGAAACTCAATTAAGTAAGTTTCCTACTTACGGAGACTTGGGAAGCACTGCTTCTTCTTAGCTTCTTTGGGTGCCACAGTGGTAAATATCATCAAAGTAGCACAAATCAACCTTCATCATAGTCGATCAGCTTCAACTATTCTTAGCAAGAAGTTGACTAGAGGGGAGGTTGACATTGTTTTAATTCAAGAGCCATGGACTTACAATGGTTCTATTTTAGGCCTACATGTTCAGGGTTTTAACATATTTTATGATAAATGTTGTTTTAGACCAAGAGCATGTATTGCTATAAGCAACAAATTAAATGTCCTCATCTGGTTAATTACCTAAATGGGGATCATGTTGCTGTAAAAGTATCCTGTTTATTGCAAGGAATCAAAGTTAAAATAATCTTTATGTCTTTATATCTTCCTTTCGAAGATAAAGACACATTTAATGTGCACATTTTCAGTCTTTTATGTTATAACAATTTGAGTAAGAAACTCATCATAGGATGTGATGCAAATGCTCACCACACTGTGTGGGGAAGTAGTGATTGCAACACACGTGGTGAGGATCTTTTAGAATAGATTTTGTATTATAATCTATCTATTCTTAATAGAGGTAATGAACCTACCTTTATTACTATAAATATAAGAAAAGTCATTAACATCACTTAATGTAACAGTAAGTGTGCTGACTTTATAAAAGATTCTAAAGTGTCTGATGAAATAAGCTTATCTGACCACCAATACATTAGCTTAGCTTTTCTGTTTTAGGAGCAAACAGACTAGAGGTGGTAGGTAGGAACCCAAAAAATACCAACTGGAGTTCCTACAAAAATGATCTTGAAGATCTCCTCAAGGAAGGTGACTTCGGTAAGTTATCTTCGGTAGCAGATTTGGAGTTGGCCGTTGATCACATGCAACATGCCATTCTCCAAGCATACTATCAAAATTGTGATGTCAGTAATACTTGTTCTCCAAGGTTAGTTCCTTGGTGGTCTAAAGAGAAGTAAATTGCGAAGACATTGTAGAAAGCTCTTTAATAGAGTCAAAAAGAATGGTGAGTGGCAGAAATATAAACTGGCACTTACCACTTATAATAAAGCTATCAGGAATTCTAAAAATAATTCTTGGCAAATTTACTACACTGACATTAAAACTGTGTCTGCTACTGCAAGACTTGTTTAAATGATGTCTAAAGACAGGAACTGCTGTCTAAATACTCTTAAATTGCCAAATGGTAAGTTTTCAGAATCTGGGAGAGAGACACTGGTTGAACTGTTCAGAGTTCACTTTCCAGGTTCCAACGAAATAAATGGAACTCCTAATTTTACTCTCTCTATATCAAATTGTAGTAGAAGTAAATGGGATGTTGCCAAAAAAATCATAACTTATGATCGAACAAAATGGGCAATAATGTCCTTTAAACCTTTTAAATCACCAGGAATAGATGGAATTGTACAGGCTCTGATTATTGAGGGAGTCCAGTGCATTGCTCCAATTTTCTGTAGAATATTTAGGGCAAGTATAGCCTTTGGACACATACCTATTGCTTGGAGGCATACAAAAATAATTTTTATTCCTAAAATAGGGAAAGATAATTACTATGAAGATAAATCTTTTAGACCAATCAGCTTAAAATCTTTTCTTCTAGAGGCAATTGAAAAGCTGATTAGGCAGATATATTAGAGAAGTCCATTTAGTGGAAAAACTACTTTCTGACTCTCAGTATGCATATCAACCTGACAGATCCACTGACAGTGCCATCTACAACCTATCCTTCATTTTGGAGAAGAACTTTAAGGCTAAAGAACTTGCTTTAGCTGTTTTCTTAGATATTGGAGGTGTCTTTGATAAGGTACCCATTGAAACTATTTTACAATCCCTTGCTAGAAAGGGAGTTAATGACACAATCTGTTCTTGGATAGAAAATCTGATCAATAATAGATTTGTCAGTGCCTCATTTTTAGGTGAAAACATGATGATCCAAGCCAAAGTAGGTTGTCCACAGGGAGGGGTTCTTTCACCCATCTTATGGTGCTGTTTTGTAGATTCCCTTTTAGAGGTGTTAAAAAACCAGGCATAACCACCATTAGATATGCAGATGATTTAGTTATAATCGTCAGAGGTAAGTTTGGTGAAACAATCTCTGTCATCATGTCCAACACCCTCAAACAAGTTGGTGTAAAAAAAAGGCCTTTCTATAAACCCTCAAAACACCATTATGGTAGCCTTCACAAAGAAAAAGAATCTTAATCTGAGAAAGATAACTTTTTTTGGTCAAGAGTTAACTTGCTCCAAAGAAGTTAAATTCTTAGGAGTATTTTTTGACATGAATTTAAGTTGGAACAAGCACTTCAACTTTTGTATTGAAAGAGCAAAAAGAGCTTTCT
Organism: Latrodectus elegans; assembly: GCA_030067965.1. Taxonomy (NCBI): domain Eukaryota; kingdom Metazoa; phylum Arthropoda; class Arachnida; order Araneae; family Theridiidae; genus Latrodectus; species Latrodectus elegans. The sequence goes on from CM057820.1 coordinate 66,723,622, forward strand.
GGTCATGTAGAAATGCATTTCGAAGAACTTGGGGTTTAAATCCCAAAGTTATTCATTGGATTTACTCTATGATCATTTGTCCCATTATTACCTATGGATCAGTGGTCTAGTGGCCTAGAATCAAAAATGAAACTGCTAAAGCAGAATTAACAAAATTACAAAGGATGCTTTGTGTAGCTATCTCTGGGTGTGTTCGAACAACTCCCACATCTACACTGGAGCTTCTGCTTGGTATGCATCCCCTCTTTATATGCTTATTGAAGCAGAAGTAATACTTAGCATGAAGAGGCTTAAAAATACAGGTCAGTGGAAGGACTACTCTAGGTTTTTATCATGGGGAAACCTCAATGCTGACATAACTAGTCATCCTTTTATAAGTATGCCTACTGATTACACGATTGTTAAGTATGCTTTTGATAAGCCTTATACAATAAAATTTCCCTTGAGAGAAGACTGGAATAATGTTGCCATTAGTGAAAGCTGTATTTACTGATGGCTCAAAAATGAATTCCAACACTGCGGCTGGTATTTGTTGTCCTGCTGATATCACAAAGCTATCATTCCCCTTGAGTAAATATACAACTGTTCCAAGTAGAAGTCTTTGTCATTCTCATGTGCAGCAGAATATGCTTGGACAGAAACTATTCTCCTAAAAGAATAATTATCTCTTCTGACAGTCAAGTTGCATTACTAGCTCTACAGAAGTCTACTGTAACTTCTGTTCTTGTCTGGGAATGTTATCTCACTCGGTGTAAATTAGCTAATAATATACACATCACTTTAATGTGGGTGCCTGGGCACTCTGGTTCCTGGCAATGAATTAGATGATGAGCTGGCAAGGATTGGATCAACAACCGACTTTTTTGGTCTTGAACCAGTGCTAGGTATTTCTAAAGAATTGATCGGAAAGAATGTCTTTGATTTCTTCAGAAAACAACAGTATATGAATTGGTACATTGCCAATGATCAAAGACAAGCAAGGCTATTAAATAGCACGTGCCCTAGTAAAAGGAAGAAAGAATTATTAAAGCTCAATAGAAGCAGTCTAAGGAAAGCAGTGGGACTACTTACAAGACAATGCCACCTTAAAAGACATCACACCATAATGGGAGATTCAGATGATCCCACGTGTAGAGGTTGTGATTAAATGGAAGAAACTTCAATACACATCTTATGTGAATGTGAAACCTTTTCTGCACATAGATTTGAACACCTGGGTCAGCACTTGATTGAATCTTGGATGTTGCAGGAAATTCCTGTAAAATATCTGCAGAATTTCGCTACAGCCACTGGTCTCTTCAAATAGGGCTTCTTAGGGGTATAGCACAATAGACCTATGGTCGTATTAATATATAAGTTATATATATATATATATATATATATATATATATATATATATATATATATATATCTTTATATATAGATAACTTATGTATTAATTTAGATTTAAGATAGAACTTAGCACAACGACCATAGGTCTATATATATATATATATATATATATATATATATATATATATATATATATATATATATATATATATATATATATATATATATATATATATATATATATATATATATATATACATATATTTATATAAACACTTTAATATAATAAACAACTTTCATAAGAAGATGACAATATTATTAACAAGAAAATAAATGTCACAGTCTGCATTTCTTATAAAATGCATGCAAAATAATATTATATATAATAAATTAAAATTTTAATTATCTTAAAAGTTTCAAAAATGATAATATATAATGAATTTCTTTATTTCTAATAAATATTATATATAATTTTAATTTTATGCTAATTCTATAATATAATTTTATTCTTCAAATGTATGTAAATGATTCAGTTCTAAAGTTCAACATCGGACTTTTTCTATAAGAATAATTTTTCTTCAGCCATTTCAGAATAGATAGGGCAAAGTAAATTTATGTCACTTATTATAAAAATAGACAAAAGTTCAGAAAATCAGCCAAAAAAAACGATGCATTCAAAATAGAATCGTTTTATTAAAATCTTAATCAATATAAAAAAACAAATTTTTTATTTTAAAACCACTTAAACAAATGATATTTCCTTATTTTGTTTGCAAATAAAATAATAGTTATTAAAATGTTATTTTGCCGAATATCTTTATCTTTTGTGAAGTAATTATGAATATGATTTCCTTTTCATCGTATGCCTAAAAAGCTATTATTCTAAATTAACTTCATATAACTTAAGATTTCAAATCCGAAGCATAATCATAATAATGAATTTATCATTATATGATACTAAAAAATAAAAAATGAATGAGTTAATTTACATATAAAAAAACTTTTATAGTATTCATACATTCAATAAATATATAACATTAACATACCTTGACACACAAATAGTTTGTTAAATAAACAACATAAGGGACTATATTAACAAAGATAATAAATAAATGCACATATAAATACATATAACATTTAATATCACAGTATATCTTAATTTTAATAAATTTTCATTTTTGTAAACTACTTTGTGAATTAATAGTTAGAATAACATACTTTAACGTAAACTTTTCAACAATTAATTAAATATAACATTATAATTATTAAAGTATAATTAAACAGAAATAATAAATTTGTATAACTAAGAAAAACATATTAACAACATGATAAGGTCATAATATTGTTAAAAAGAACTTTTAACAGTAAAATAGGATTTAACAATAAGAACTTTTTTAACGAAAAAAACAAATAGATATGAAAAATTTTAATAGTTTTTAAAATTTCTTTTGAGCATAAGAATAAGTCTAACTGCATTTATGTTTTACATCAGTGATGTTGCGCTTTATAAATTAATTTTTAAAACAAAAATTTAGAGTTAAAATAAAAATTAAGTGTTTTATAAATTTAGTTTCTTTTCATATCTTAAGCGTACACAGTATAACACATGGAAATATAGAGTATTTTTAATTTTTCCTCTACGTGTTGTGTAAGAAAAATATATTCATAGAAAAAAGAGAAACCTGAAAGTAAATATTTCATACGTACTCAAAAAATGAGCGAAAGAAGAAAGTATACGTACATCAATGCTGATAGTAAAAAGACAGTTATAAAGAAACTACAATTCCACACAAACAGATTGTATGCAAGAATCAATACATTACTGAGTTGAAGGCTTCAGGTTACATTCCAACCTCTAGCATACAACGGAATAAAAGCATATACTTCAAAATGTTTTCTGACTTTACCAGACTTTCCACTGTGGGATTATAGCCCGTTATGTATAGGTCATTGTTAATGACTTATAGATTAATAATAATCAGCATGCTGTAATTCCATAGTAGAAAGTCATAATCAGTTACTTATAAGGACTCTATAAATCATAATAAATGACATATCACCAATTAAGTCATTTATTAAGCTGTCTGATAATCGCTAATGACCCTATAATTATGACTAAATCATTATAGTATCCGTAAGGAAAGCTTTAAAAATGTCAATCAAAATTTATTAATTTGATATTTGGACATCATAACATTGTATGACTATTATAAGAACAAATTTTCACCCCATATTATCACTTACAGTTAGTCAGGTGTAGCCACATATCTCAATGGGATGGTATCCGGAAAACTCTCAAACATTCACCTTCATATGTGTGTAAACAAATAAAGTATATATTTATACATACAGTATGCGTAGAAAGTAATATATAACTATGAATAAATATAGCACGTTTTTCTTTCAATACAGAAACAGAACTTATATTACTCACTAATTAGTTATAAATAGGATAATACCCAGTCTCATTCATTTATGAAAAGCACACTTATCATTATGCGACGATGAATCCTAGATATTTCTGTATATAGGAACACTACTTCTAGTAAAATTATAATTATGATCACTAAATTTCCGTATACATTCCAGTTTTGTCTTAAAACATTACAGATATTACTCTTGCCATATTGTTTGCTAAAATTTGCCAAATTAAGTAGAATGATAAAGGAAAGATTTTGATTCAGATGAGCAAACTTCCACATGTAAAATTTTCTAGAATTTTCTGTTGAATGTGCATTGGTATATTTACAACTCGTTAAATATATATTCAATATCTCAATATTGAATATGTGAACATTTATTATTACTTTAGAAGAAACCTATAATTAATGTTGTTGGCATTTATCCCTGTCGGTGAGAAATATGTCAAGTTTATACACACACGCATATATATATTTTGTATTAATGCGATTTATATATTAATACTGATTTTATATTTAATGCAGTTATTAGCAACAACTACTCACTGTCATCATACGTATCAAAAGATTATTAATAAAAGTCAAAGAATTATCGAGAAACATCGAAAAAATATATTTATCAGAAATAAAAAATATTTTAATAAAAGATATCAAAGATAACCTCCAAAAAATCTTGCAGATTTATCCTGCTCATATTTAAATTGAAATACATATTTATTCAATGTTTTTTTTAGGATATATATTTTGTATTTTAAAAATCCGTCTCTCACACAAAAATTCATCAATTTATTCAACTTTATTTTAAAGTTCTTTACCATTTTTACTAGATTGCTATAGAAAAATAAATGACCAAAAAAGTGTCATTTTTACAGATTATAATAAATGGTATTTTGAGGTTTAACAAAGTGATTCATTTCTTTTTAATAGCAGTAATAAGCAGTCATGTGGCTAATTGATGCTTTCAAGAAATCTTTATTTTCATGTTGTAAGGTTTTTTCATTACAAAATATTCCATTTTCATTAATCAAGCAAGATACGCAAAGTTATCTTTTCTTTTCAAAAGTTTTTATGAGAGGATTCGAAAAAAATGTATGGCAAAGAATAAAATTGAATGTAATTTAATGAATGCATATGCAAATGAGGCTTTTAAAAATAAATTAAATGCATTTTTGAAATCTGAAAAATATCAGAAACTACTTTTCCATCATATTGATTTTTCGAAAGGATTTTATAATATTAAAAATAAAAGATATAAAAAAATTAAAATTAGATAAAAAGATTTTTTTTTATCTAATTTTAATTTTTAATCTTAAAATATATCTTTTATACTTGAATATTTCACTTTTGATAAATACAATTGATTTTACTTTTCATTTTAAAGTTATGATAAGTAATGATACGATATAATTTATTTAAAATAAGCTACCCTTAATTATGTAAAAATATAAAATAATATTAAATTAATTAAAATTTTTGCATATTTAATATAAAATTAATATAGACTTAATTTTGTGACCTTTGCAGAAAAACATACATTTTCATTGCCTCGAAATAATTTGTAAATCGATCAATATTGGTATTAGTTTTCATTGATTATTCCGCGTTTCTAATTCCTTTGATTAGTTTTATTTATATATGTAAATATTATAACACCGAGGAATAATAAGCTAGTGAACTTAAGAAGAAATCCAAAATATATAAAACTAAGAAAACCTTGAATGTTTAAGTAATTATTATTTCAGAGCGCATTTCGACGCCACAGGAAGGATAGGCGATATTTCGTTGAATAATAGGAAAGAAAACGTATTTATTTCCCATTAGGAGATCGCCTTGTAAGGTTAGAATCCTTGCAGAATATCATTTTATGCCTCAAACAAGAAAAAAGGTTACCAGAAAAGAGCGAAATTCTAGGCATAAGGGTTTCCAGACGAGAGTATAGATTAATATTCCACGCGCGTGCTATTGATAAATACACTAGCTAAAATCCAATCAGTGGTACGCGAATATGAATGGATATATTATTGTGGGTCATACTGAATGTCAAGCCGGATATCAACATTTTCCCATGATTAACTCAATGGGAAACACCGAGAAGACAAACATATTTTGAAGTCGGATTTCCCAAACCGTACAGTTAAGTAAAAGCTTCTGCAACGAATCCATTTAAGTTGGAATATGGTCTTCTTTCTATCCGCATTGTATTGTATAACAATGCAACTGTACTTTTTACTTATTTTTGATCCACAAAATGAATAGCCAAAGAGAGTGGTTGGAGACGAATCCAAATTCTAAGAGCAGCATTCAAATGACCTTGTACGTATCTGACAGCTACGAGAGGAACTCTCGGATCATCTTAGCATTCGCCTTATGTCATAGTTATACTGTAAAAATATCATTATTATACTGGCGAAAAAGTATAATATTGTGAAAAAATATAATATTGTTCTACAAAAGATTAAAATAGAATAAAAAAATCTCATGGAGACGAATCCAAATTCTAAGAGCAGCATTCAAATGACTTTGTACGTATCTGACAGCTACGAGAGGAACTCTCGGATCATCTTAGCATTCGCCTTATGTCATAGGTATATTGTAAAAATATCATTATTTTACTGCAGAAAAATATAATATTGTTCTACAAAAGATTAAAATAGAATAGAAAAATCTCATGGAGACGAATCCAAATTCTAAGAGCAGCATTCAAATAACCTTGTACGTATCTGACAGCTACGAGAGGAACTCTCAGATCATCTTAGCATTCGCCTTATGTCATAGTTATATTGTAAAAATATCATTATTTTACTGCAGAAAAGTATAATATTGTGAAAAAATATAATATTGTTCTACAAAAGATTAATATAGAATAGAAAAAGCTCACGTTAGAATAAAGAAGAGCAATCCTGAATACTTATCATTCTAGATCAAGTAAGCGTTTTTTAAATCAAAGAATGTAACTAAAAGTTAAAAAAAAAATTTTAATCGTTATTTTAACAGCGGCATAATCTCTAAAAATCCAAGCTTTTAAATGAAAGAAATTCAAGATTAAAGTTTCCACGTTTCTGTACGAATAAGTAAAAATGATAAAATTTGGAATATTACTAAAGGATATTTCTGGATATTTAGTCATTTAAATTTAATAAATTATCAATGAAACAAAAAACACAGTAAGACACAAAGAGACACAAACACAAAAACACACAAAGAGTATTATTCATATTAAAAAACAGACAAAGTGAAAATTATAAAGCTAGTAATCATTGAGGAACATATTCTAGTTCATCAATATATTTAATATGGATATATTTAAAAAGTCTGAAAATGTTTCTATTATCTATGAATATAAAATTAAATTACAGTAAAGTATTACTTATGGGAAATTCTAAATATATGATTATTCTAACTCAGTGAAACATTAATGAAACAAAATCTATAATGATTAACCTTCATTGCGTGTTTATAGATAAGGGAAGACATGGTAAAAATTATAAAAATCACATAAATCATTAAAAAAAACATATTATAAGTAAAACATTTATTTAAATGTATTGAAAGTTTTGCATTTCTGAAAGAAAAAAAATATAATATCAGTAGATTACTGTAATAATTAAGGAGATTTCTATATTCTTGGTCATTCAAGATTGGTCCAGCTCTGTTGATACAAAGAATGTAATAAGAAATTTTAACAAACTTTTCATGAGAAAATGGAGACATGATGAATATTATAACATATAATAAACTTTAAAAAATATAGATACTAAAATAAATTTTTAAAAATTTAACGAGATTAACAATTTTCTGCTTCCATGCGAATGAGAATATAGAAATAAATAAAGATAGATGTATGAATAATAAGATACAATCTTGTCTACCAGATAATATTAACTCAATAAAAGATCAATAAAACAAGAAATATAAATAATTTCTATCAAACTTTTTCATGGATAAAATAAAAGTAGGAATGCTAAATATTGTAAAAGTAGCATAGTTATTGCGAACATAGATTTAAAATGACAAACATATTTAATGAAATTGATAGTTTCTTGTACTGCAGGAATATTTTATACTAAATCGAATAATGTTTTTTTATAATTAACTAAAATTTTATTTATATTGGATGCGTCAACAAAGTTAGTATACTTCTAAGATTCTTTCTAAAAAAATGAGCAATAATTTTTCTAGATGGATTTTTTTATTATTCCATAATCACACTACTTGTAGATGGATTATTTAAAATTGGATTCATAGTTAAAAGAGATTAATCTTCATTGCAAATATCCACGTGGTATAAATATTATTTGATTATTGAAACAAAATCAATAAATAAAATACAAGTTTAATAACTTACCTATCGGATATATTAAAAAATTTTCAAGATTTTTTAATAGGAGAATTTTTCCATTTATTTATTATTTATAAGTGTGTAGGGAATATTTTTTTATGAAATTAGGATTTAAAATCATAAATATTTCACATTGGAGAAATGGATCTATTTAAGCAATCTTTGTAAAACCCTTAAAGCAATTACCATAACAAAGAGTATCACACACACATGCACTTCTTCATAATTATCACTATATTAAATTTATCTATAGTAACATATCTCTAAGCTAAATTCAAGTACTATTTTAAAGATTAAAAGTATAATTTAATAATTAAAAATTATTTCAATTATTATAGAACATCATTTGAAGCCATGCAAAACATTCTATGAATGAGAATAAGTAAATTTAATAGTTAATTTGAATTAAAAACAATAATTTAAAGTTAATAAATAATCATTTGTATCAAATGAGTATTATTGTATTATTAATAATTCAACTATTAACTTTAGTAAAAATTGAAATAATATGCGAATGGTTAAAATCTTTATTTAAATAATTCAGCTTCTTTCAAAGATAAAAGCAGAATGTAGAAATAAATCAAAAAGGAAAAAATATATTAAATTGCGGAATTATTTTACTTTTAGATGTATTAGCAACAGTTTTAATCATACAATTTTTAACTAAATTCTAGTGACTATCAGCGCCAATTTGAAACTTAAGTGCTTGAATATTGAACATTATAATTTTGAGGAGTGAATTTCACTTTCATTTATTGACATAAATATCTAATGAATGATTAGGAAGATTTTTTCAGGAAAGGATAATTCAAATTTAAATTTCTTATGCTCTTTAAAAAATATAAGTAGAAAAATGTAATGTTTGTGATTTAAGCCATTTAAATTGTTTGCATTTTAAATTTTGTTAAAACTGTCAAAGTTGCTTTTAAGAAAATATCATTCAATTGAATATACTTCTTAAAAATATTTATTTTGGTTTAATGATAATTGTGTGTTCTTCCTAGAATAAATTCCGACTGTTGAACAGTAGAAGATGAATGTTATTTGTCTGATTTTCATAAAGACATGGTTAGAGGGCAAAGGCTCTGTAAAATTTCGTAGGAATTCAATATAACAAGACGTGACATGAAGAGGAGTTTGATCACTCAAATGTCGACTACTTCATTCAACCGTGGTTTAAAACCATAAAGCGGTTTCTTGAGTTAAACATCAGCTTCTGTCTGCACAAAACAGGCCTCCATAAAATTAATCACAGTAGCCAAACTAAACAAATGCATTTTTATTTCAAGGTAAACCAAAATTGTTCAAGCCGACCGAGGGCTGAGTGGCTGGCGCTCCTGACTCCGGTAGAGCTGTAGGTCCCGGTCTTGAATCCTGTTTAAGGCATGGATGTTACTTTCCTTCTCTGTTCTCTCTGTGTTTCTCTGTCCTTTCTTCCGTTATGATGTATTAATGTGGCATATCCTATAAACGGGTTTGTGGTGGTATGGCGTGGGTAACGCAACTCGCCTCCTTGACTTGGTTCACAGGTGCCCGCTGGGTAACAACAAATGAGTAGCATTTTGGCCTTGTTGAGACAAAGGGTTCGTCACTCTAGTGACCGCCGATGGAAAAAAAATCAATAAAAATTGCTTCTGTTGAAAACGAAATTCTATATATATCACAGTTTTGGTAGTTGGAACCAAGTAATTTGATAAAATTATAACCTGAGAGAAAAATACTTTGTATTAAAATAAAATCTTTTATTTTTTTATTTATTTTTACTATAACACTTAAATAATAAACACATATGATATTCTAAAAGAAAGTTTCATTTTAACCTCAAATACAAGTTTCATCGTAATTCGCCTTCAATAGGGTCACAAATGGAACAGAGTTTTCTGCAAATATACGTGTATCATGTTCTCATGTAATTCCTAGACTCATATCTCTTAATTGTGCTTTTCTCCCTTTTTCCAAAACTTTGTCTAATGAAACCCATCTTTTCTCTTAATTAAATTACCAGCCAAACTAATCTCCTCGCGCAATGAACTCCGCTTTGAAAATAATATAAAAGGAAAAATCTTCATCGAAACTTCTGGAGAAAGATATTATCGGAGAAGCTGTCTTTTAATTGCCGATTTTCATTTCAAATGTCTTTTCGTATTGAGCGTCTCGAATGCTTGACTTCTGAAAGATGGAGCGTTAACAGAATTCTCGATTCAACTTGTCTCATGTCCTGATCTCATTATGATGATAGTTTCTCTGTGAACTACATTTTCATTAAGAGCCTTTGTGAATATTACAAAGAAATTTTGTTGAAAATTCAATAATAGCTTTCAACCCAATTTCTATGAAAGTATTCTAATTTAACACCTGGTTTAACAAATGTCGGCACATGCAGTAATGCAAAATGAAACCATTTTCTTAAACATGTGATAAATATTTCAAGATGAAATTAAATTATTCTTCTATAGTAAAGCTTTGATATTTTTTGTATATGATGTCCTAATGACCAAAGACTGCTGATAAGTTTTTTTATTCTATAGAACTTTCTACATATAGTTTTTTTCCTAGTTTTTGTTATAGATAATGGACTATATATTTATGAACCACATGGAGGCAATTCATAATGTAATTTCCTAATATTTAAGCATTTTCTGATAGTTAAATGCTTCGTAATATTTTAATATTTCCCATTCTTTCTCATCACAACTTTAAATCTCCTATTAATGCGCTAAATCACTAGTAAATCAAACACATATGCATTTGGATATTATTTCTCTAAGCTAACCAAATTCAAACGCAATTGATTTCATAAAAATGAGAAATCAGAAGTCATTCAAATATATACTTATTTGGACGCCATTTAAAATGCATGTTCCCATAAAAAAATTTTCGAGTGCAAAGCAGTGTATATTATGGTTTCTTCATTAATTCTGTTTACTTATTTGATAAAATTCATCCTAATTGTTACCAAGGTCAATCACAAAAATAGTGAGTTTGTAAACATGAATCGTATTAAAAATTATGAACAACAGCTCATCATTATTGTAGTGTTTTCCTGTCATCTTCCTAAAGTGTTTTTATCATAATAATGAAAATTTTTGTACGGGAAGTTTCTAATTATGAAGCAATAAACTAATTCTTTGAAGATTTAAGGTAAACTTACAGAAGTGAAAGAGGAATTGGAAAAGAACAATAAATTTTATCCAACACAATGGACTCAATGAATAGAACACAAAACAAATAATTCTCTTAAAGAGTTTTTCAATTTAAATAAAAAATAACAACTGTTTTGTGAATAGTTAAATACAAAATATATATTAAAAACACATTGATTTAAATTGAATGATATATTCAAGTATTATTTTAATGTTAATAAAAAGTCTTAAAGTTTCAAACATGCTTAGTTTCAATGTCAAATGCATTCTTTGTTCCAGGAACTGTTTTGATGCTAATAAAACAATTATTTGAACAATAAAAATATTTGATAATATGTGGCTTGTGTATTTAAAAATATTCGGTAAACTGCAAGATATTCTTACTAAACATGAATTCGTGAGATCCTTAATAACTTTATTTATATAATGACGAAATACCATTTTAGAAATATTTAAATGCGAATCTATGTCGATAAATAAAAAGCGTATTGTTGCAGCTGCATTGTCTTGAATATAATAATGAGATTATAAAGGCTATTTAAGAATTTCGTAGGAAAAAAACGAAATGACGAGGTCTTCTTTTAAAAGCTTATTTTATATTAAGATGCGTAAAAAATTATAATTACGTAAATATACTCATTCTTAAACATATATTTGTGCTGCCTCTTTAATTTTATCGGGGTAATTTTTTTGCCCTGAAATTTCTTTACAAGATCTTATCTTTGTTAAACTAAATAAATAAAGCTAACATTCTTTATTTTTTAAAATTTTAATCTAAAATCTTTCTAATTAGGGAAATAGTTTTAACAAAACTATAAGAGCTTGGGTAAAATTGAAGTTACTCCAGAGAGATAATATACTACTACTTACAATATGTCCTTATCTTGAACATTTTTATTCTGTTTAATTTTAAATTATTAGCATTTCACTTAATATAAATACTTGTATAGAAAACGATTTTTTATTTGAATATTTTAACTATATTTTTATTTTTGAATCAGCTTACATTTTTATTTTACAAAAAATAATCAAAAGATTTATGTAAATATAATAATTGAAAAATGTTATCTTATGTAAAAGTAATATACATATTTTATTTTAGTTTTGCCTAAAAGTCTTTTTTTGCAGAAAAAATCCTTATCATTAACATGATAACTCAAGCAATAGTTTATAGATTTTGATAATATTTACGGCGAAAGCATTTTAGATACTATTATTTATGAGATGAACTGAAAGTTTTAAAATGGGCTAAAATCTTTTTTTAATGTTGAGATTCAGTAAAAGACAACGATAAGAAATTTCGGGGAAATGCACATATTGGTGATTATAACTTACAAATAGATTATGCATAATTGTATATAGGAAGTATACATAGCAATATTATGAATATAATTTATATATAATTGCCTACTTGTACAATGTTTTTTTTATAAAAATTAATTTATTTGATTATTATATGTTTATATTCTATATAGAAGAGATAAAAGAATACATTATTTGATAATTAGTTAAGAAAATCATTCATTTCCTTAATTTTCTAAGAAATTGTTATAAAATTTATCAAAAGATGCAAGATTAATTTGGAAATTTAGCTTTGATATTTCATTTTTATTTAAAATATTAAAAACAACTACAAAATATTCATAAATATAATAATTAAGATATAATATTTACAAAATATATTAAAAATAGTTAAAAGAAAATTAAATAGTTTTTAAAGGAATCTTTCATAGATTTTAGAGATCAAAATCTTTTCGTATACTTATCTTTCCTCGAAAAAAATTTACAAATTTATAAGAAATGCAATGAAGTTTCTAGCATTAGATAAGTTTCCGAAACCTAATATATGTGCATTTAATAACTAGAGAAAGCTAAATAAATTACAAAAACATGCAAATATTTTAATTTACTTTCATAATGGACATTTTATAATTTTGTTTAAAAATGATTGAAATAATTAGAGTTTATATATATATATATATATATATATATATATATATATATATATATATATATATATATATATATATAAATATATATATAAATTGTATAAAAGTATTATGTAAATTATGTTCATACACTAATTTTCTACTTATTTTTTAAAATATTGAAGATTTTAAAATTTATATCTTTTTACAATGTTGAATTTTACATGTAAATAATTAATTGGTAACTAAAATCTTAAATTCGAAAAAATTTTTAATTTGAAATTATTATTACAAATTGTATTACATAAATGAAATGTATAGCTGTATTATGAAAGAGCCAAAATAGAGATTTAGTTCCAGAAATTAAATGAAAAACACGTGTTGTAACGTAGATTTTTTATTTATTTTAATTATATTTTATGATAAGAAGTTTATGGTAACTGATAAATGCATATTATACATAATATTGTATCAATGAAATATGCCACTGTATTGTGAAATAATGCAAAATATATAACTGAGTATAAGAAACATGTATAACATACTTATTTATTTTATGATTCAATCATATTTTGTATTATGAAAATTATGGTTATTTATATTGTATAGCTAATGAATTAATGTGTCAAATATGTGTCTGAAAGTTTTTGGATTCATAATCAGGGCACATCAAAGTCCACCAAAATTATTAAGGGTTGTCAGAGCTCGTAAAATAGATCGTCGACACAATATTCTTAAATGAAATGATACCACTGAAAGTTGACAGTCAAAAGCTAGTATTTTTGCTAGATGTTTGTATGAATCTTAAATAATAAATTTTCAGATCTGAATGTATTTTCCAACTATTAAAAAATCATTTACAAAATATAAAAAAACTTGACATCTTATTTAATTAAAATAATATAACCCATGTTATTGTCAAACACGTAGACAGAAATCATAATCGTATTTTTAAGGACTATCATAATATATTCGAAACACTAGTGAATTCCTTATCAAACTAGAACAAGGAAATAAGTAAATAAAAGATGTAAGATGTTACTTGTTTTGGCAAACTCATTTTGTATCTTCTTGGGGTGATGAAAACTATTAGCAACACAATCGAGTCACTTCACACATGTTAATATCTCAATTACTTAAATATATATGTGCTCCAAATATAATAGTAGATATGAACTTGAATGTTTCCAAGTACACGACTTGTTGATTATCCAATTGTAGCAGGCGAATTATTCTTGATTGTTGTTTTTTACATAACCATACCGTCTGAACCGTTTTGCACGACATTTACTTTGAGTTGCTTCATAACTCTATTTATGATAATATTTAGTTCCACACAACGTATTTTAAAAACGCTACTTCTTTCCTCTGAAGTCCTTATCATTGACCTTTCTCTTATATCGAATTATTTTGATTAATTTTTATGTATTAAATGGATCTAATCTATGTCAAATTATATTTAGAACGTGTACACGAGCCACCAATACAGATAAAATTCCCCAAAATCGAAATTAGTAAGTTTGGAACCAAAGGTTATTAATTTTTTCATTTATATATCATTCTCATTTCATCTATTATAATCTAAAATCAAAATGTTCAAATGCTCTCTGTTGCCCTAAAGTCACATGTGTTTTGTCCTAAATACTTTTAGTATTATTTTTATTTGAACTTCAAATTTATTTTCAATGAAATCATTTCATTTCAGATAAACACACTTCGTTTTCTGAAATAAATTACACAAGTAATCTAGTCAAACACTCAGCCCAGAGATTATATTTCGTAAATTAGTGAGCATAAATTTCTTTATAGATGTTGAGATCAACGACTCCAAAACAAATTCTACGCATTTATTAGTAATCCAATTGCACGGAAACGGAGAGGGGAAGAATTCATCTGCTGGAACAGTGTCAAGCCGCTGATTAATTTAATTTCATTGGTGAATAGAATCCGATACCGAACTACTATATTCACTTTGATTTCAAAAGTGTTGGAGCCAGTTGTAGTTTTTTTAACTGGAGTTTTCCTCTTATAAAGGCGGATGTCTGGAAATTCATTAAGAGATTTAATAGGCAAGTGTCTCTGTCGCTTCCTTCTTTGGAATGAATTGACCCCAAGCTCAAAACCCTGTCCATATTCACATGAAATGGTTGAGCTTCTAAAATTTCAGAAGCTTTTCAGTCAGATTTTAATGAATCTGATTCAATTAGAAGTTACTAATATTTATAGTGGTATTCTCTTTCAATTGTATTTCAAACGATATTTTTCTTTCAATAAATTTCCAAACATTTCATTAGTTTACTATTTCTTGTTCATTAGTTGTATGTTTCTTATTTGTTGTTAGCTTCAAAATAATAAAGGTGTTTTACATCAATCCGCGAATAAAATTGAGTTTTTATAATTTAAATATTAGAATCTATAAATTAATTCTATAAGACATCAATATTTAAATGCGATTATCTAATCATGCTTACTTAAATTTTTTTTTAAATATAATCTTTGTTGAGTATTTTTCTCTGTGTGTGATGTAAAGAATGGACTTAAAATATTTTTTTCTTGTAATTAATGAGTATTTAGGATTTTTTGTATTCCTTTTGCGAACCTAGAGGATAATTTTGTTGATATCATTATCAACAAAACTATCCTCTTATCTAACTAAACTAAATAAATCCTGTTGTAAACTAACTAAAAAAATCTTGTCCTTTTTTAAATTAAAATTTAAAACAGACTTTTTACTTTTAGCAGATGAATCTGTTTCGTTGTTTTTTTAGATTTTCTTGTGAGAATTAAATGTACATACAGAGCTATTTTAAGATGTTCTAATAATATCCTCAAAAAAAGTTACTTGAGAAAATTGCTCTCAACTTTGAGGATTTTTTGATGATATTGAATATTATATCACCAATTTTTTTAACATAATTCTTTTACTTATTGTATATTCTTGAATATGATTAACAATGAATGAATATTCTCATAAAATTTCTCACCTTGTAAAAAATTTTGTCACTGCTTTTTAGTGAATTTTACATGTGTGAATTTATTGAAAATATTAAATAAAATTAAACACTGATTAGTAGTGCTAAGAAACAGAAAATGTTAAAATTAATTTAGGTAAAACTGAGCCTAGCTCTTTCAAGAATGAATTTTTTTCGTAGTGTATTGTAAATAAAATCTTAAATATCTAGTAAAGTTAAAATGTAAAAATGTAAGTAAATGTTACTCAATTATATATTAGAAGTTACATAAGGAAAATTCTAAATTATGTTTGAATTCTAAGTTTCTTTTTAAAAAATTTAATTTGAAACAGCGACAACGTTTTACATGTATAAGCCTGAATTTAATTAATAGAAACTGCGTTTTTGAAATGCACGTGAAAAAATATCTTTAGTAAATAATTGTTGAATTTATTACATATCATTTCTTTAATTTCGTGTTTTTTAGTTTGCAACATGCTTAATAAAATATGTATCGTGTGCTTTAGAGAATGCATAAATAAAACATAAAAGAAGAGAATATTACATGAGAAATAGAAGGACTATATTTTTGAAAGGATAACAAAACACTTTCAAATAAATATTAGCATACAAAGTTATTTTATTGCAAAACTTTTAATTAGTAAACAAATGTGTGTAGAAAATAAATATGGGAATAATATATCAAATTTTATAATCTCAAATTATCTCTGACTTCTAGTTTTAAAAAAATAACACGTTTTTTTTTCACGAAAAATCTGCAATAATTTCAGCTTTAGAAACCAGCATGTAACTCTCTATCCTCAGAAACCTATTTTGAAAATTAGTGATGATATTTGTTTTAATTAATTTCCATCATAAATATAATTTCAATATGTAAATTGTTATTTAGATTTGAA
This sequence comes from Latrodectus elegans, assembly GCA_030067965.1. Lineage (NCBI taxonomy): Eukaryota > Metazoa > Arthropoda > Arachnida > Araneae > Theridiidae > Latrodectus > Latrodectus elegans. The sequence goes on from CM057820.1 coordinate 66,740,652, forward strand.
AAATTGTGTTAGAAAAGAAAGCTTTTTTTTTCATAGATTGCATATAACTATCTCAGTTTGTAAAATTGGTAAATCATCTTTATTATTATTTTTCAGAATTTCTGATCTTTTTGTAAAATTAATTGCAAATCTTTAATTAAATTAAATAAAATTTTTAAAAAACTAAAAATGTCCACTGACTTTAAATATTTTTACCGTAAAAATAAGGTGTAACATACATTTTTTTATTGACTTATTCTACAACAGTATTGAAATTTATTTATTTTGCACTCTTAATGGCGCTTTTAAATATAAATAATGACTTTTGATTAAGAATAAGTTATGTAGGTTTGACTTTATAAACTTATGTTTAATGTAATATATTTCTGGTACATTTTATTGGGGATAAACTTACTGTGAAAATATTTTTGCCACTTGAAATTTTGCCAGCAACATAGTTTTAACAATCTGATATTATAATGCTTTTCTTTTTTTACATCTACTGCCTAGACATTTTAAGAGATTTTTCAAATTTTAATTTCTTTTTAATATCTCAGTTCATCTTTTGTGATTTCGTTAGTACTATTGCTTTCTTCATTTTTTAAAAACATATTATGATTAATGTTTTTAATGTATTTAACACTTTAAAACTTTTTCAAAATTTGGCTTAAAAATAGGCATTAAAATAGGTTTAAAGCAAATCAGCTTTAACACATATGTGGATGATAAAAACAAACTGGATTTTTACTGCAAATATTTACATAGTAACTCAATAGTTTGTCCAATGTTTTCTGATCAGAAAGTTGGACTAGAATTAGGGATTCAATTATAACCACTGTTAAACAAAGGAAAATTAGCGTTGCACTTCAATTCCCATACTGGTTTCTACACTCATATATTTTGTGAATCACTTGACAATTTTCCAAATTTTATATCTTATAACAGGTGTATGAGGGCCTATGTCTATTAAAAAACCTTCATAAAGGCTATACTAAGAAGAAACTCAAATGCTTTGCAACAATCTTAAAGCTTTTTGATTGTCTTCCTATTGCTGTAAGTTGTTTTGAGAGTTTAAATCCCATAATTTATATTTAAATAAAATGAAAAATTTTGCCAAGATAATACAGACTTAAAATTAAAAGAATTTTAATTTCTAATAAAATTTCTCCTTTTACTTTTAATGAGCATTTTGAATGTATTTGGCATAAAAGAACATTGAGGAAATTTAAAACTGAAAATTTCAAAATGATATGAATTGATATAAGGGAAAGAAATACCATTCAGCCATTAGTCATTTGCATTAGCCTTTAATGTTAATTAAATTTACTACAAAAACATAACTTCTTAACGATTCCTGATCTGAAACTGAATAACAAAGTGATTCCTTTAGTGAAATAATTAATCTAAATTATTGGCAACTGTGATTTTTATTTTTAAACTGACATCATATACCTCATCGTAAACCATTATATAATTTCCTGAAACAGAAACGAAATGCGTTTTTAAAAATTGTATGTTTGGATATCAATTCAATTTTTCATCATTCGATATGAACTGAATTTTTGAAACAAGAAATATTTGAAAAAAAAGGTATTTCTTATTCTTATTCGGATTTAAAAACAAGTTCTTAAAAAATCATATTCTAAAAGATTTGGTATAAAATATTATCCAGCATGCTTGAAAGAAAATGGGGATTTTATAAAAAAAATTTCAGGTAAATGAAGTTTTCTGCATAAATATCAATTATCTACATTACTTACTATTTATACTAGCAGAAAGAAATGAATAAACTTTTTGTCTCAAGGGAAATCAATTATAAAAATCTTAAAAAATTATAATTTATTTTTTTTTCTCTAAGAACTATAAATTAGAAAGCCTAAAATAAATATTTTAAAAAGTTAATGACCTCTTGAGTAAGTGGATTTTGCAAACCTGAAAATAGCATTTGTTTTCTCAAGTAATTTAAAAATAAGTACTTATTCTAAATTTAAACATGAGCAGAGTGTTCAAAAAATTTTTAATGTTTTATCATATACCTATAAATATTACAGTATATTGTATTTTAGTTAAAAAAAAAATATAAGATTACCTGAAAATCATAATTTCTAATCTTATATTTACAGAAAAAATGTAATACATTTAATTATTTTAAAATAATATTTACTAGCATGAAATTAATTTTGTAAAAGTTACATCAAAGAACAGGAAAACTTTCAATAACAAAATAATAAAAGATTTTAAAGAAGAGATAGAGAAAAAGAGAAGAGACACAGAATGAATGAAAGGACCATATATATTTTATAATGTTAAACCCTATACATACACACAATGATGAAACAAATATTATTTCGAAATGGAACTTAATTTCACGTACTTCAAAATTTGTTTTATATAAATAAATTCCAGCTTAAATATAAGCACTTTCTGAACTTGAAATAAATTTTAAAGAACCTTTAGTAAAGACAAATATTTAAAGCAAAAGCAAGAGAAGGCAATATACTTAATATTAAGCCTACAATATATATTTTCTCAAATAATGCTTAATATACATTAGTAAACTTAAAAAATATGTGACTGACAATTTCTGCAGAATTATTTTAAAATCAAGAGAAAGGTAATATCATTTTTCACAACCTAGACATTTATTGTGATGAAATCCATTAAAATAGGACTGAAATATCTCGTGAAAGCTGAAAGTCAATTATCTGATATTCGAAGAAGAGGAGGCAGAGCGAAATCTCAGACACTGAAGCAGGCGATCAATTGATTCCGAAGTAGAAACCGAGTGAGACACATACACATTAACTCATCTAATGAATCTCCAGACATATACGCGTCTTTGGAAAATGGCCTCGAGTTATTGAAGAACAGTCTGCTCAAGCACATTAACGCTTAAAATGAACATATTTCGATTCTGCATTCCCATATTTTATGGTATTAAAAGTTTTATAAGGTGACTCGACTCATATCGATAAAACTCTGCCTATTTCTATGTATTCTTATTTCTAAGAAATGCATAAAATTTATTTTCGAATGCGAAATTTTAATTTTCACAAGAAAACTAATGCGAAATATACAAAATCAATTAAGAAAAATTAATCTCTCTGCTGAAGATTAAAAATCAATAAATTTGAAAATAACTGCTTTTTTTTTAAACGGAGCAGCTTATTTAAACTGAATTCTCTTCTTTGAAAGTAAATTTAAAAAAATGTATAAATATATTACACCGAATTCAGCTAATGAAATATTGCACGAGCTTCTAAAGAAGAAATTTATCACTCCTCTGCAAGCTAAAGTTATGATTTATTTTTATACTTTAAACTACTGAGCATAATGCTAAGAATAATTGTAAGGATTAAGAATCTTATCTCTCAACTTATTTTTAACCCGGTTAGGGGAATTTGTTACATTTTAATATCTCTTAGTACTTAATGAAACATTTCACATCATTTGATTGACAACAGAACAACACTCATTTAAAATTTTAAAATCTGTTTTACACGTAATATTTCCGGGAAGGTTTTCTTAAAACATATCAGACCATATTCATACATGCCTAAGTCTGACAGTGAATATGTTTTCCAATATTTCCGATATTATTTAATAAGTCAATTGCAAAAGCTGGCACCATCATCTCAGACGAAACCAGATCTCTTTACCAAATGATTCGTTCAAGGATTGCTCAGTGATAAGACAATGCTCTACGAATATCACGTGTTTGTTTTATCGATTATTTTTGAAGAATAGGACATAAACTTTGCATTTCCGTTTTCTGTCTCCATACATACCTGGATGGCCGCTCATCAATTTTCCATGCTTTCTTCCTTAAGACAGATTATATCCCTGTCTCTCGATAAAATGTTTTTGTTGTGGATGTCCAAATGATTTAATATAGAATTTAACAGCTTTGATTTCTGCTACAATGAGAAAATGATCTGCATGAATATGTGTCATTATTGAAGGAGGAAGTTTTCCAAAATTCTTCTTTTCTATAAGAGAGGAATGTAAATGCGACCGATAATATTCAAAGTGTTAGATTGAGATTCAAGATAGGGTGGTTCCTAAAGAACCTAGCACCGCGACCATAGGTCTGTTGTACTAGACTCCTCGGAAAGCCCTATTTGAAGAGAAGAGGGGCTGAAGCAAAATTCAGAAGACATTTTACAGGAATTTCCTGCAACATCCAAGGTTCAATCAAGTGCTGATCCAGGTGTTCAAATTTATGTGCAGAAAATGTTTCATATTCACATAAGATTATTCGAAATGTTAGGGGAAAGTTATACAATGTGCAAATAATCAAACATTTTTCTATAGTTTTTATTTGCTATGTTATTAAAGAATACACATGTTTTTAAAACATTATAAAATTACATGTTTTTTAAGGAATAAATTTCTGTTTCCTACATTAATGATGAAGTCTCAGGTTCATTCACAAATTTAACGGAAAACTTGGGATGAATATTACATTTCTTATTTGTTATTCTGTCCTATATGGTTGCTTAAAAATTTCTAAGCAATACATAAATGCAGTAAGTACCTTATGAAAATTTAATCATGAAAAGTTTTCCAGAAAATAATGCTCTGCATTCATGTATTGCAGATCATGCAAAAAACAATATGCGAGGAAGATTCAAACACTTTTCAATAGAATTTTCTTGTTAGCCTACCTACTATGCTATGTTGAGACGGTGATATCTTTTTGGAGCTTCAGAACTAATTTTTAATATTCAGTAGGACTAAGTGTACCTGAAACATTTATGCCGTGTTGACAAATAATCATTTTTCAAAATGCAAATAAATAGATAGCCTAGAAACTTACCACAGCTTTTCTTTTTTTCAGTTCTTTACAAGATGACAAAGTTTAAATTCATCACAAACGAACATATTCCAGTTAGAGCTATATTCATCTTTAAAAAACCACCACAAAATGTTTTTCCAAAACTACTCCTGCTTTAAACTTTAATTTAATCGGGATATCAAATCGTCTGTTCTTTTTAAAATTAAGCAAGGGTAACATATAAAGAAATATACTAATATATGGTGTAGCGCTGATATATGGCGATGAATTCAGAAGATTCTTAGTAGCTATAAAAAAGAAATAAATATTCATAGATCAAGAAATGTTTAAGAAGGAGTCCATTCTTTCATCATTTACGCAAGCAATATTTAGGATGTGGAAATAGGAAGCATACAGAGGGTAAAACTCAGATAGAAATAGAGAAACATTAATCTGATAGCAAGGAATTGCACTTTCTTCAAGAAGTAGTCCATTTTTTTTCATCTTGTACAAATTTAAACACTTTATTTATTCGAATGTCAATTTGGGGTATCACAAATATTGTGCTTGTTTCTTCATGGAAAAATAAAGCAATTAAATTACTTTTATTTCTTTCTCAATGAGCGAACATCATAGAGTCGTTCAACCTCAATCTTTGGAACTTTGAATATTTTTGTTTTTTGTAGTCGTCGATCTATATTCATGATAGAGTTTTAGATATTGCTCATTATAAATCCAAAAGGATGTTCATTGCCATCCTTTTCCTATATCGAGTATATATTTCTTATTAGAATAACCAGACATGCTTCTTGCAAGTTACGCTAACCACATATAGTTAAGAACTGGTATAATGTATTTAATACAAAGAATATTAAAATTTTATTCATTTTCAAATATTAGATATTACAAAAAAGCTACTTATTTTTAAATATTATATATTAAAAAAATTCCCCTAATTAAGCTTGTAATTAATTTGTTAATTAAATAAACAATATTCAAACAAAAAACATTCATTTCAACCACTATAGCTTTATTGCTGTTATGTCTAAAGTACATGACATTCAATCTTTATAGAAATATTTAGGATTAATCACAACTCTCAATACACATATTATTTAGTGTAGCTTAAAAATTAATGGAGATGGAAAAAATGTAATCACATTCCAATATTTCAAAATAACTACTAATGCAATTTCATCATATATCCTGCCAATGCTAAGTATATGATATATGTGGTACCTTTAATGTAATAAATTTATACATTTCAGATATCGGATATATTCAAAAAAAAGTTTTTATTTAATCTTTCTAAAACAAAAATAGAGGAAAGATATAATCATGGTTCTTAAAAAATTTTTAATGTTATTGTTAATAAAATAATAGTCACTTAAAAATATGTTAGAAAATATTTGGCTCTGAAATAAAAATAGTTAGATTCAGACATTAAATTTTATTTTTGGATAGATGAGAAAAGTATCTCCTTCAATAATTTGACTATATATGCTCAAAGTATAACTTTAATAAATTATAAAAAAATTCTAATATTATTTAAATCATATAATTAATTATTCTTGTAATAAATGTACTGTAAAATTACAAGAAAATACTTACCTTCGAAGATATTAAACTTAAAAACGCTCTTAATTCAAGCTTTATGTTCTTTCATATTTCAACCCTTCCAATAACTCAGTTTGAAGATTAAATTACTTCCTAATCTTTTGAATTATATGCGGCTTAACTCCAGAAACTTTGAACTAGTTAATTTATATTTCCTTAAAATTAAGCTAGCCAAAATAGCAATCAGCTTGGAAAGACAGTTACAGAGCTTGTCTTTTTCAAAGTATTAATTTATCTCAAGCACCAGAATATTTCTATCTTACTAAAATTTATCTTAAAAAGAGATACCAAACTAAAAATTTCCTCATTAACATAATGTAACTAAAGAGAATTGATTTTTCAGATGCAAGTTTGAATAATCAAATAAGATCGCAAAAATTAAAAAGGTACATTTCTTATTTATTTGACTTACATCTAACCGTAGAAAATAGGCAGTCTTTCAGGTTCCTAGACAAATTATGGTGTATTTTCAAATACAGAATAAAGGGCTCACCCATGTTTAGTAACAGAATAGACATATTCATAGAGAAAGACATCTGGTTTAATTCTTGTCACTGTTTAAATGGAGGAGATGGATCCTGTATTTCTGATTTCTGCAGTCACGATTGAACTTATGAAAAAATATAACTAATTTGAGTCTATAAGAACTATCTGAAAGGCAGTTTATGGTAAACATAAATATGCATTTACATCACATTCTCAGAATATCATGTCTTACACTAAGAGGTGTCAAAAAGCATAGAACCACAAAATCCGCGAGGAGCGCAAAATAGTTATTAGTTAAAATCACAAACACAAGCAAAATCCCCCAATTATTTTGTTTTGTCTAAGGTAACAAAAAATTTATGAAGAAACTGATTTAATTAAAGATGATTAAATGCAAATAACTTTGAATAAACTCGTTGCGAAATATTCCATATTCATGACTTTAACCTCAATTACATGAATGAAATTAAAAGCAGGAAAATTCCCAGAGAATTAATAATGTCACGAAAATCATTTTTCTCAAGATTGTATATTTAGAAGACTCTTGACTTATTATTTGAAAGAGAAAATTTAAGATTGAGATAACAAAAAGAGATATGAAATAACTTAATATCAGATATGTATTGCTCATATCTGCCAATAACTATTAGTAAATATAAAAAACATTCATTGAAAACAAATAAATGAAACTTAAAACAAGTTTAATGATTTCATTCAGAATTTAACTATAAATAAGGGAGGGAGATCTTTTATCCTTTCTTGATGCACCCATTTTGTGTGACATGTTTTTCATATTTTGGAACGGTCAACCTTTGAACTGGATACAAGATGACATTGAGCATGATAGAGACTGACACAGTTCTCGCATGATGTTCAGTTAAGTTTACTACAAAATCACTGAAAATCTGTCAATAGTTCCTTCAAACACGAAGCACGCCCATCACAATGCGTTTCGCCAGCCACAACAGAAAGTTCTCAGGCGGCTACACACTATTTCCATAGATTGTGTCCGAGTTCCACCATCGAGCATAAATGCGTTCCATTCCAGTTTACAAGAGCTTTTGTCAATATGATGAGGAGCATACCCTATATTTGGAGATTACAGAGGTCAGCACTTCAATGGTATTGTTCAGTGAATGTATGAACCTCTATACTAATCGGTATGTAGCATCTACAATGACCACTACAGACCATTATAAATAAAAAGCTGGCGATATTAACCCCCACGGACCCTTCTTCTTGCAACTCATCTAGCATCCACCATTTTTATAAAAACAATTTTAATGGGTGAACTGCATTTCTCTCTATAAGAGCAATATAGTTACGTGTCAGATCGGGGTGGGTGTGGGAAATTTTCTAAGTTTCTCTGTATCTACAAGTAAATAAGACCTGCTTTCCCACAAAGGTCCCATAGAGGACATGGGACTCCAGCTGCCACACAATTGTGAAGACGTAACTATGCATTCCATCAATCTGGGCTGTAGGAGGGGTTCGTCTACATTTTCTGATAGTAAATCAGCTATTTTTTTTAAAGTTCATGACCATACCATAAGCTATGCAAGGTAGTAATTCATCTAGACTGACTCGCTACTGATAGAACAGTTGTCTTTTCCCGGCCCGAAAGGAGGATCTAGGTTATGCCACAATAGGTCAAATACATTGTCATGGATATGTCTGAATGAAATTACACCAAGATTATTCATTCCAGGATGATCCTTGTGTTTGTTTTCAGAACACAGTTTGAAATGAAATTCACCAATTAAGATGTCATAATGCACAGGTTTAAAGAGCAAGTGACAAAATTTTCAACTGTCAACAAAAGATGTTAATGGATAAGTATATGTATATTCAGTTTGGGCTTATTAAAATTAATTTAAATAAACTAAAAGATAAAAAATAATTTATTTAATCACAAATATTTATAGTTATATATTCTGCAAATATTCCTTAACATACTGCTTACAACAAATTTGCTAATATCAGAAGTTAAATATTATATGATTTAAAATCTAATAATTATTTAAACAATAATGGAGTCTACATTTTATAATTTTTTTTTAAATTTACATCATTTATTTTAAGTTTACTACTGCGTAGGTGTTTAAGTTATTAAATTTAAGCTATTAAATTCTACCATTACTACCATTTAAGCTGATAAACTTTTTTTATTTTAATAGTTAATATTCATAATTATGCGCTATAGAAAATGATTTACGCATTTTTACAATAAACTTGCTGTTATCAGAAATTAAATTTTACATTACTTTATTTAATATATTTGAAAAGCTAATTTTATTAAAAATGCACCTTTGTTTTAAGGAAAAATTATTAAATTAACACAATGCATATTTTCAAATTACCACGACATAGGCAATAATTTTAAATTAATAATAATCAAAGAACTTCCACATAATTTTATTTAAAAATTAAGTTATCCAAATATGTTCCATCAAATGTTTTAAATTTTATATTTTTAAGACATTAAAATTGAATTTTTGGTAATTAAGGAAATATTACGCCTAAATATTTTAAAAAATCCCAATTCTAAAAATCAATATTTTATTAAATAAAATACAAAATAATATTTTCTCCGGGTAGATATTGTTTGGTGTTTGATAACTATTTTACGCATACGGGAATTACTATGGCTAATTCATTCTCTTAAAAGCAAAACTATTACAAAGAACGCCATTCAGACTGAAAATAAAGCTGTTGAAGAAATGGCCAAAGTTCAGAGTGAAAATATCTAAACATTTATGAATATTGAAAGACATCAAAATAATAGACTGCCTAGTTTCTCTCCAAAAGTTTGACAGTTAAATTTCAGTTATGGTGTTAAATATTTACGTACAATATAATAAAAATTTTTATAGAGGATACTTATTTTATTTAAATTTATAAACAGTCCGTGATATGTGGCATTTTTGGACTCATTTTTCAATTTTTTACAATGCAATAAATAAAGAATAAAGAAAGAAATAATAATATAATAAAAAATAAAGAATAAATAAAGAAAGAAAATTACAAGAACTGATTCCGAAATTAAAGAATTTAGGAACAAATTGTACTTTAAATTAATGAGAAAAGGTAATTTTTTTAGACTCTAACTAATTTCATATATATTTTTTTTTTTTTTTTTTTAATGCATAGAAATGTAAAGCCAAAAGTAATTTCATAATTTCACAGGAAATCAGGGATTTATATAAAACACAAGGGGGTATATTTATAAATAAAACCAATAATTTTATTTAAAGTAAATAATGGGATATTCAGATAAATAAAAAAAAACCCTTTCGAATTGACTTTTCTACCCTATTATACTTTAGAACAATAGATAGCCATGATTCTTTGAGAATATTATACGCTGAGAGCCAAATGCGGCTTTTATATATTAATAAAATATATTTCCCATAAAAGAAATACATATAACAAAACATATCTAAAGAGTAGCTAACCAAATTGTAATTTACGATCAACATTAAAATAATGAATTCATGTGTTACAGAAATTTTGTAAAATAAAATGCAATATTAATTTTTATTGAAAATAACCGGATATTAAAACACAGAAAAACTTTTACAAAACAAATAAATTTAAATTGGTTTGCCTATTATAAAACTTCCTTATTATTGGCATAATCATTCATGAAAAAAATTCAAACCAACTATCAAATAATTGGATAAAGATCTAAATACAAGTCTCTAAATGTTTGTTGCATTATATGCCAAAAGTAATAGGTTTTATCTTTGCAAATAAAATGGTCGAGTACATGAATAAAATACCTTTTCATAAAATGCAAATTTATTAATGATTCTAGTCCCAGTCTTAAATAATAACTTAATTCAGATTTTCCCAATTAATAATATATTTCCCTATTTGTATCTTTTTAATAGCTTTGTTACCTGATAATAACTCGTATTTCGCGCTTTCTTTAGTATTTATTAATTTTAATAACGCAAAGTAAATGTATTGTTTCAGAAAGAATATAATTAAATCACAAACAATTAATTTACTTGAACTCAACAAGTTATATATAATTTGATAAATAGGATTGTTCCACATTTCTTAATTTAGCCATGGATTTTAATTTTTTAAATATGATTTGATCTATACTCTATTGATAAAAATTGCACTCAATGCTATTATCCTTTTCGAAAAGTTTAATCAAATAACTAAATTCCTAAAAATATGAAAAATAGATATTAACAACTATTATCACTTTCAACAAATACCTAGTTTATAAATTTTTTAATATTTAAGGAAAATTTTAATTTTAATAAATTTATTCAAAAAAGACGTAAAATAAAAAAAATTTCATTTTTAATTTTTTTAAAGAAATACAGTAAAATAATAATCCATCTTCGTTTCTATCTATCTTCAAGAATTCTATAATCTATCATTCTATCTTCAAGAATTATAATAATAAAAATAATTATTCATGCTTATGAAATGTTTTTCAAAAATAAATAAATAAATAATAAAACAATAAAGAGGCTGGTTCTGTATGAAAATTTTAGCGGACATTTTTAATCTTCTGAATATACAAAAATACACATAAACGTACAATTCATGCTAAAATGATTTAGGAATATGTTAAAAATCTTAATACAATATATTCCAGAAATAAAATATTATATAATCCTTATATAAATTTATAGGCATAATTTTTAAATAGAATGTATGTATAATTAAGGAGAACAAAAGATAAAAATTCAAATTATTTTATTGAAATTTTAACTGTTAATGACTTAACTAATGAAATTTTAGGCCGGCGAAATGATCCACTTATAAGACTATTTTCAAAACAAACTCCCTTCAAACTGTCAACTCTTAATGGAGACTTAAAAAAATATTACTTAAAAAGAAAATTAATACTTATCGTGATGAAGTTTATATATGTGCGCATAAATCGTTATAATTAATAAAAAGAGAAGTTGTAATCTATTCATATAATCTTCCTTGAGTACTCAAATAGTTTACGTAAGCTCATTAAAATACTCCCGACAATGCAGTTTTCACAACAAGCATCCTTTTGCTTTAAGAAACACTTGTAAATAATTTGAGTATATGTTTTTCAAACAACAAATACTAACTGGATGTAAATAAACCAGATTTTATGCGTCCATTTTGATAAGCAGCATTAGAAATTATCATGCACAGCAAATATGTGTGAATCTAATATTAATAAAAAAAAATTTTGAAACGTTATATAACTTAAAAGACATAATATGTGAAATTTTTCAAAATAACAAATTTATTTATCTGCAGTCAAAAATAATCAAAATTATTCAAAAATGAGTAATTTTAAACTTATTTTAAATAAAGATAAGTGTAAAATATTTATTAGAAAAAATGTTTCTTCGAAATATTTTTGATACGAAATTAAGAAGGAATTAATCAGGAATAATATTTTTGGTAAAAAAGATTAAGGTTTAATATTTTGAAAAATATTATCTTCTGCAACGATGAATTCACATTACATTTGAAAACTTAGCATTGTATTGACATTTTCAAAAGTTTCATATAGAAAATATCAATAAAAAAATTAAAAAGTAATATTTAAAACTTGAAAATATTTTCCGAGACAAAATCTACAATATAGATTCAGAAGAAAATATTGTTCAGGTATTTTTTTTTTATTAAAAAGGAATACTTTCACAAAATGTTCAAAAACAAGTAGAACATGTGTAGATATTTTTTATTAAAAGGAAAAGGATATACATTTATTAATATGTTATATAATTTTCCAATCTCTTAGAAATTTTTAAAAGATAAATAAAAACTATCGACAAAGGTGATTCCAAAAAGGATATTATTTAATTAGAATTATTATGTAAACTTCTGATACGGTAATATGTAAATTTAAAATTAATTTATTTAAATGCAAGCAAAAACAATGATATTCGTGTCACCAATTAATTAAGTTTTATAAATCTATTTGTGATTCATGATATTTAAATATAAATATCTCATGTAATGGTTCAATTTCAAGATAATTTCACCTAATAAAAACAACTAATATATATATATATATATATATATATATATATATATGTATATATATATATATATATATATATATATATATATATATATATATATATATATATATATATATATATATATATATATACATATATATACATATATATATATATACATACATATATATAAACATATATATATACATATATATATATACATATATATATATATATATGTATATATATATATATATATATATATATATATATATATATACTATTTGTAAGAAAACAAATAATTGTAACAATGTAAGAAATTAGATCATAGTCTATCAGTAGCAGAGAGACGACTTTGATTGAGTGCCGGTCTTTACGCGCTGTCTGCTGTGCAGCCTCTATCTTAAGTGCGTAGACCAGAGCAGATCCGATATCTTTGACATCGGCGAGTCTAAGTGCTTTCTGTATCTCCGGATCTGTATCTCCACTATCGATAAAGTAATGGAGAGCCAGATCTTGACGTGTCTCAGCTGGGCAGTCCGAAAATGCTAAATGTGAAAGTCGCTGAATATTGGCAGCCAATTCTTGCAGAATTTCACCGGCTTTTTGATAGCAGGAATTTAACTGTAGTCAGCTATATTCTTTAGTGCACTTTTCTCCAAAACGCAGCTCTAGCGCATTGGATAGGGATTTTAAATCGTGCCTCTGCTCCTTCGGAAGCGTCTCGAGAATACCGGCCGCGTCTCCTCTTAAAGAAGCCGCAAGGTGAAAAGCTTGGACTCATGGATTCCATCCATTAGCTTCCGATACCATCATAAACTGGGTCTTGTATACTTGTCAGGATGATTTTCCATCGAATGTTGAGAATTTAATCGTGGCTAGGGAAGGCAACATTGGGTAAGTAAATGCCACATTGGGTTCCTCATGTCTGTTTGACAATAGTTTCTTCAAGCTTTCAATCTCCTTATTCATATGGTCTAATGCTTCTTCTATGTTTTTTTCGATCTCCAAAACTTTCGTTTCAACTGAAATTACCTTATCTTCCATTGCATTTATCTTCACCTGAATGATGTTGGAGAATTCTTCTTTAACACTTACAATGCCCTTTTTAAGTTCCTTTTTAAGCTCCTCCAGTCCAGATTTTATCTCTTCCATCATCTCGGATTTAATTTCTTCTTATCCAGCTTCCATCTCGGCTTTCATCTCTTCTTGTCCACATTTAATCTCTTCTTGTCCAGCTTTCATCTCTTCCTTTCCAGCTTTCATATCCTCCTGTCCAGATTTTCATCTCAGCTATCTGCACCGCTAATTTTTCGAGAAGACTTTTCATTAAATCCATATCCATTTTTCTTGTGACACGCAGAATCAACTCTTCAACCCCGCTTCTGACACCAGTTGTACCAAGCTTCGGGGTTCTTTTCGGTTAAGAGTTGAATGAAACATCTACTCAATGAACACAAGATTCGTAAAATTTCCACTAGAAATACCAGCTGTAACAATCACAATTATACAGCTACAATTCGTTAGATACAATAAGTAACAGCTTCCAATCACAGGTCTCAAATACCTCAGACAGAGAGCAGCTTCTCTAGACTAGCAATCACGACTAATCGTCTTCACTCACTGACTGTTTTCACAAAACTGACTCTTTCAATGTCGGGCTGCGGTATTTATACCTGACTTGGCGGGGAAATCTACCAGTTTCTCCAAGGTTCTGGAAGCTTCTAGGCTATCTCGCTAAATATTGGTCTTAGAGCTTAGGTGATGGATGTTTCCAGAAGTATCTATTTATCACCAAGTCACTAAAATCTCGTCAACTGTCGCCAAGTTTTCTCGCCAAAACATCGCCAAGTCACCAAATCATTAGAAAACCCGCTTTTAACGTATAACATGTCTAAATACCGCAAGTTTTGCCCAAAATTGCGAGTATTTCCAGCTTGAATTTAAATATAATATAAAAATGAAGCTATGTCTTGTTTTTCAACTTGCTTAAAAAACATTTAAATTAGAATAATGCAATATGTTTCTCAATATGAATTAAAATATCTGTAAATAATCAAATTATATTACAAAATTTGTTTTTTTAAAAGAAAAGATTTCCCTCAGAGTTTGCCGTTGGTTTTATTAAATCTTCATAAGTTTTAGATTGAAAATTCTTACTTTGATGTTCCAATATTTTAATTTTTCTCAGAAATACAGTACATAAATTTTTAAACATTAGACACACACACACACATATTTCAAGTGTTTACTATTATTTTTTAAACACTTAATTTTCTATTGGCTTAGAAAATTAATCTCGATTAGGTTTTATGATGATTAAAATGAAAAAAAGTTTTGAAAACAACTTCTTTAAGTAGATTTTCTTTATCGTTTCATTTTACACAATACTAAAGGGAAATAATCTCGAAAAGCTAATTTAATAACTCAAGCTTATGAACTGAATTTTAATTTTTACCGATATTCATGTTTCACTATTTTTTATTTCTGTCAGAATAAATATTTTATTAAATTATTGTTTCAGGATGAAAGAAATTCTCCAGATACAAATACAATTTTCCTTCTCTTATTATAAATTTATACACTATGGATGTAAAATAATTAACTGAAGCTTGTTTCTTTGAGCAAATTTTAAGTTTAAAGTTTTTTAAACTGTTTGTTTAATGGGGAAAGAAAAGTATTTTGTAACTATTAAATTTGTGTAATTCATTTTTAATTTTTGCTTGACTAATTTAATAATACATAACTATTATAATTCATTGATTTGCAGATGGTTAAATTCATAGCATTAATGTTAAACAATTGGTTATTATTACTGAAAATATCAATTAATCTTTTGGATTTAATTAATTTTCCATAAACATTAATTGCTGAAAATAAAAAAAATGTTTTTATATTAGCTATACATACTTAGCAAATTAACATGGATGTATAATTCTGTCATTTGAAATTAATATAATTTATAAAGGCATAAAATATCTGCTTTATAAAAAAAATTCCTTTCTTATTGACATTCAGATTTCAAAAATCTTCTAAAATCAAAATCTCAATATCATTTGCATTCATTAAAATAAATCACCTTTCATTTATTATAACATTCTTGTAGAAGTATTTTAATTCTCATTATTTTGATTGGAAGAAGGAAAAATATTGCATACCATGTTTGATTATTAAAATTAAGTATTTTTATAGAAAAAAATTGAGCCCTAGACACTTCCATTGCTAGATATTGATACTATTAAAACTATTACATGTACAAATTCATTCATTACAGTTTAGTAATGAATGAATTTGTACATGTATGTATGTATATATATATATATATATATATATATGACAAGACGCAGACCACGCCATTACACCCGTAATCGGATGGTATGGTAGAGAGGTTTAACCAAACCATTTTAAATAATCTCTCACTTATGGTTTCCAGAAATCAAGCAAGATTGGGATTTGAAGCTACCGCTGTTTCTGCTTGCATATCGCAGTACTGTCCATGAGACTACCGGATATACTCCATCACAAATGCTCTTTGGTCGTGAACTTCGTCTTCCTTGTGATCTTCAGTTTGGTCGTCCACCAGATACAACTTCATCCCCAGAAGAATACCTTCGAGACCTTCAGGCACGTCATGAAGATGTCCATAACTTCGCTCGAGACCGAATCAACCAGACGACAGAAAGAATGAAGACGAGGTATGACACAAGAGCGACAGGACATGAATTTCAGGAAGGTGACAAAGTTTGGTTGTGGAACCCGATTCGACGTAAAGGACTTTCTCCAAAGCTGCAAGCTAACTGGGAAAGTCCCTACGCAGTCCTAAAAAGACTGAATGACGTCGTGGTTCGTATAAGGAAATCATCTTCTTCAAAACCAAAGGTAGTTCATTATGATAGATTAGTTCCTTATTGTAATGTAAAGTAAAAATTAGCATACCATAGTCTCTTTGTAAATAGTATAGATAATTTTAATATTTTCTTTTTTTGTATTTGTATTTTTAGTTGTTTGTGTATGTAATGTGTTCTGTATCCTCTTAAAATGTAAATCCTTTTATATTAAATTTGGCCTCCTATCCGGAGATTGCACTGCACGGGATGTGCAGTCGGTGAGAAGAGGGCAATGTTTTGGCGACAGTTGGCGAAATTTTAGCGACATGGTGATAAATAGATACTTCTGAAAACATCCATCACCTAAGCTCTAGGACCAATATTTAGCGAGATAGCCTAGAAGCTTCCAGAATCTTGGCGAAACTGGTAGATTTCCCCTCCCCCCCCAAGTCAGGAATAAATACCGCAGCCCGACATTAAAGGAGTCAGTTTTGTGAAGAATGTCAGTGCGTGAAGACGATTAGTCGTGACTGCTAGTCTAGAGAAGCTGTTCACTGTCTGAGGTATTTGAGATCTGTGATTGGAAGCTGTTACTTATTGTATCTGACGAATTGGAGCTGTATAATTTTGATTGTTACAGCTGGTATTTCTAGTGGAATTTTTACGAATAAAAGTCTTGTGTAGATTGGGTGGCGCTGCTTTATTCAACTCTCAATTGACACTAACCCCGAAGCTCGGTACAATATATATATATATATATATATATATATATATATATATATTGTACCGAGCTTCGGGGTTTATGCAGTCCTTGAGAGGGGGGCAATATTGGCATATATATATATATATATATATATATATATATATATATATATATATATATATATATATATATATATATGCCAACGCTGAAAACAGAAAATACCAAGCAACATATTTTACAGAATAAGATAATGGATCATTCTATATGTGATGAAAATCTATAAAATTTATCCCTTATATTTTAATTTAAAATATTAATATTCGCTTTAATGTTGCCTGGAGAAGAACATTATTTGAATCATCGTTCAATTGAAAATTCATTAATTAAATTTTACTCTAGCTTTCATTTTCCATTTTTAACTTAATGACATCAAGCGAAAAAAAATGCCGAGGAAAAAAACTGCCATTTTTAAAGATTATAGCAAATGACTTCTTAAGACACAACAAAGTGATTCATTTCTTTTTAATAGTATTAATAGTCAACCATGTGGCTAATTGATGTTGTTAGTAGAAAAAAATTCACTTAGGTGAAGGTGATTTTTTTTCCTATGAAATTCCCCATTTTCATTAATGAAGCATAAGCACGTAATGTTTTCTTCTTCTCTCAGAATAGCGGAAAGAATATCATCAGAAAAAAGTGAAGCAAAAAATTAAAATGAACAAAATTTAATGAGTTCCTATGCAATCGAGGCTTTTAAAAGATAATTTAAGAACATTTTGGATTCATGCGAAACATGCTTTTAATAATTTAAATGTTAAATTTTAAATTACGCATTTTAAAAATCAAATTATTTAAATGGAGATGAAAAAAAAATTATTTCAATAAATATGCAAAATGAAGAGCATTTCATTCCTACTTTGTTTTCAAAGGCTATGATGTAATAAGTACTATGATGCTCTCTCTACATTACACTTTTATTCATCAAGACCTACTATTTAAAAGGATTTTTATCTATTACAAGCATCTACATACACAAGAAGAATCTATTTGCTTATAAAAGATTATTCTAATACCACCCGGGAATTCAAATAATACTAGTTTAAATCTAGAAATTCAGTAATTAAAAACTAGCAATAACATTCTTGAATTTTTAATATAAAAAAAATTATTCTGCAGTGGCTTATTTTTTTCAAAGCCATTAATTATCTTAACTAAGCAATCGCATTTTCATTTTAAATCAAGTTTATTTTAAAACACATTAAAGCGATTAATTTTTTTGCCAGTGAGGCAAATGGCATAAAACTTTTTTCCAAATATCAAATAATGCACTTAAGTTCATGACCCTTTGTTTCTAAATTTTGAAATACACGGTTTCTAAAATTCATGAATGCAAACTCCATTTACATCTTAATTTTGTGTAGGCAATTATTATTAATTTAATATTTATTATAAGAGCAAAATGTAGAGACTCTAATAATTTAAATATTTTATATTTTTTTATGTCTCGAACTGGACGATGAATGCTTTTAAATGGCCTTAAATATAAGCACGTTCAGCAATTTTTTTAAAAAAATGAAAACATCTGTAGGAAAAGTTAATTATTAAAACATTAAATGATTTGAAAAAATTTGAATGTAATAAAAAAGAAAAAAAACATTCAATAAGAACTGAAAGCTAAGAAACAATAGAAAAAAAATTGGAAAATTCAGTAGAGTGTATAAATGTTTACATATTTCCTAAACACAAATCAAAAAGATTTTGTCAGAAATTTTCATAAAAATGACGTAAGATTAAACACTTGTAAGGATAAATATATAAGGATAAGCTTAAACAATTATAACTAATAAAACAGACTTAATCAAAAATGCAAGAGGTTTCAGAAAATCATGGTACAAAAAAATGTTTCAAATCAATACTTTTTCTCTTTAAATAAAAAACGTGTTTAAAAATACTGCTTTGATATCATTCTTGTTTTGTTTAAAATATAAGTATTGTTTATAAGATGAAAAATACACCATCTTCAATTAAAGAAAGTAAAAATTGAGAAAAAATAATATTTGCAATTTTATAAACCTAGTATAATTAAATTCTATAATCTTATTTAAAACTGATTTCAATGATTAAATGACATTTATTTCTTGCTCTTATGAGAAACGTAGTTTAATAATATTGTAAACTGAGTTTAATCTTTTATTGCAATAGTAAACTAACAAGAAATTTATTTGTATATAAGAATAAACGTCATATAACTGAACAAATTAAACTCTTAAAAAACAATAAAATACAAAAATACATTTTTGAGACGTAAAGTATTATAGATTAAATTACTAATAATTGTTATAACTATCTTTGTGGCCGATAATTATAAAATATAAATTTTCTTGAAGCATATTTGATATTATAATTTTTTTACCATATTTTTAAGCGAACAATTATACTATAAAGTATACTTCAAAAATCAAATATTTTTTCTTTCCTAAATCTAAATAATTTTACTATACATTGTTTTTATGTCAATCTTCAATAAAGTTATTGCTGATGTATTTTGATTTCTGTACATGGTGCTTGAAAAACATTTAAAATGTTAAAAGATTTTAAAGGAAGAAATTAAAAAGAAAGAAAATCAAATTAAATAAATTTTAAATTAAATACAAAGTATTTACGTTCACTATGGCTCTCAATGGTAGGGGCATGAGAAAAGTCCCAAGTTAAATCCCAGCCACTTCTAAACAAAGGGATTGGCATAAACTTTTGGCATTTGTTTTGCAGCTGGTATATTTGAGAGTTTTTTACTTTGCGACATGTGATTACGGTCCATTATATCTTTGACGTTTACTCAAAAAGTAATTTACTTATTGAATGCTAAAATGCTATCCAACGGACTTCAGCAAGCATGCTGCTCATTATGAGGAGTCAAAATATTTTCTATTTATTTAGATTTGTTCAGAATACAGTCTTACACCAGGAAATTAGGTTAGAGAATATGGCGTCTAAATCCAAATCGGATTATAGTTGTGGAAAACTTGAGAGTTCCTTTCGAAGTTTCGAAAAAATCAGGATTACTTTCGTCACGGTTTTAATGCATTTATTATTGGCGATGTATTTAGGGAAGTAAAAAAAAAAAAAACTCTTATATCTTAAAGAGCAAAAACAATGCATTTTCAAAAATCGAAAGAAACAGAGATTATCGCTTTTAAAAAAAATGTTGGAATCTAGAAATAATAGGAGAACCATAAATATTTTTACTTGATTTTCAGTAGTAATGCATAAGTAACAATTTAAAAAGCGAGAAAAGAATCATTCTTCTTTCTTGAAGCCAACAGTTGCTGATCAGCATGTGCATCGCTGCATAAGCAAATATACAGGTAATTCAGATTTTAGCGTTATAACTAGATTTTAAATTAATAACAAACACTGTAATCAAAATGAAACGTAGCTTTTACTTTAGGTTAACTCAAGACTGACATTCTGATATCACCTCTTTCCAGTATGTGAAGAGGTCAAATCCTTTACAAAATTTCAATGGAACTACAGAACAGGATTTCATTTATATAATTTAGTAATATTAATATACTTCAAAATGCTGTTCTATATAAAAAAGACCCGATTTAAGTGTAAACCCATGATTAAATTTAAAATATAATTTAAAGAATTAATTTAAATTAAGCATATATATATATATATATATATAATTATATATTAAATTCATAAAATAGTGAGATTTAAGATAGTTAATCAAAATAAATGAAATATACTATTTATATATGAATTCATTATTCAGAATATCAGTTATTTTGAATTTACTATACATGTAAGTAAGCAAATGATGAATTTATAACAAAGTATGATTAAAATTTAACTATTAGATTCAATAAAATTACCTTTTTCCATTCTATTTTCAAACATGCAATACAATTTTCGTACAAAAGATTTAATTTCAATAAAATAAATAAATTGAATTTCAATTTTTTGTAAGTTTACTAAATTTATATCTTTACATTATTAATATTATATCCAAATAGTAGGATAAAAATGTTGAATTCATTACACGTTGTGATTAATATTTAACGATCAAATTACATAAAATTTGCCTCGTTTTTCCATTTTAATAATTGAATTTTTTTACATTCTTATTTGAACTCGCTGAATTCAATTTAAAATTTTAAGTGCAAGTTCTTGCAGTTATTAATGCAATATATATATATATATATGTGTGTGTGTGTGTGTGTGTTTTAATATCTTCACAAATAAGGAGCAAAATATGTGATGAGATTAATGAAATACATGAAAAGATTGAAAATAAACTGAATTGCAGTAAAATATTCTTATAATAGAAGAATCATTTCAAAAAACCTACACAATGAATATTTGGTTAGATCTACACAAGATTGCAGATTATCAAATGATTTGGAGTCAGATCTCAAGCATTCAAAGCAAATGAGACAGAGTAAAATCTCATCCTTCGAAATATGCAATGAAATAATTCCTAAGTATTCACGGAGAAGCATTTACACTCTTAATCATTTATTAAATCTCCGGAACATTTCCTCCATGAAAATGGACTTACGCAAACAAATGTAGCTCATTCAAAAATTTTGCGGTTAAAATGAACACATTTTCGTGTAAGAGATTCTCTTGGTCTATAAAATTAAATTATTTAGTGAATTGACATAATTTCTAGAGTTATGAAACCCCTTGTTTACGTGAATTCAGAGCTTTAACTGGCGCGTATTTTGTTTCCGAAAATGTGATGTTAACTGTCACATTTTCGTACAAAAGATTTGGTTCCAATAAAATAAATAAATTGAATTTAAATTTCACAAATTAACGTGAATTATGTACATGCGTGTAATAAAGTTAATTGTTTTTTCTGAGGATTCAACAAGGTTTTATTTACATGGGATTTGAATTTAAATGTGAAGTGTAAGTTTATTTAAATTAATTCATCTTTTATATTGTAAATTAGCATTTTCGATTATCTTGCAAAATTAGTCAAAGACTAAATTTTCGATGAATAATTCCTCATTTTGAAAATTATAACTTCATTCGACTTAGTTTAGTATTGTAATATACCGCGTATCATACTGAGGATAAATGCAATTGTTTAATTATATGAAATACATTTTATAATTATATGAATACCAAGTGCAATAATTATGACAATATGTAATCTCCTTACAGCACGAGACTAAAATAAATTTTTGCCTCGCAATTTCTTAGAGGATTTTTAACAGAAAATATTAACATGTGACACAGAAAAAAAAATCCATAGTTAATGCTTAGGCATACATGAAAATATATTCCGCTTCAATAGTAAAACAGAGACGATGAAAGCTTTTCACATACCACGATTTAAACATTACAACATTTCAAAGAGCGAAAGAAGCATTAAATACATTCTTTAATTAATAATAATAAACATAATTTTATTCTTATAGATTATTTATAACTTGCAAGTTTGTGTTTCATTTGTATATAATAAATTTAGTATATCCATCACATGCAACAAAATTAAAGAAATAAAATGAGAAATAGAAATTCTCCACTTTATTCACCACAATTGCGTTTCCATTTCACTAACAAAATAAATTTCAAAATACATTTTATTGAAATTATTACTGTTAATATTCCAGCAATGCAAGAAAGGACGACTAATGCATTTACATGATAAATGCTTATAGCCTTTTAGAAATCAATATATCATGTAGAGCATATGTAAAACTAAAATTAACTTCTACTTTAGCATCTTCTTCTACTGACAAGACAACCCCTCTGATGAGTCATAACCTTCATAAGAAATTTAATTCTGACTTATTTTTTGCAAAGGATCTCCAATTAGAATCTTAAAATCCCTCTCTACGCAGCCTGTTCATTGTAAACTACCCACCTTTTTTCTTTAATTCCAAAAAATGTTTGCGTATGTGGCCCACAAAAAATTATTTTACTTAATGAATTCGGTAAAACACATTATATAATGAATTTGGCGATACCTATATCCCAAAATAATCTGTGCAGTTCAAAATTATGTCAACGTCTCCAAACATCCTTTCATTCACAGCATTAAAGATTTTTCACGGAATTTTTTCGTTAAAAAATAGCAAGCAGTTCTGCCTGGAATTTAGTAAACGTCCAAATCTCAGATACATAGATAAGCAAAGTTCTAACGTACCAACTTCCTTATAAATTTAATCCTCTAATAAATAATTACTTAAAAAATAAAGTTAGATAACTGGCGTAGTATGCTTGCTTTTTAAAAAAAAAGTTATACATATCGACAATTACACAATTCTACATTTGGTAAAACCAAATTTCATTAAAGAAATATTATAGCATTATCATATATATTTTCAATATTTAATTTGTTATACGTATTTCATGTTAAATTTATCAGCTCTAATATATTTATTAAACGAAAATTAGTTTTAAGCATAAGTAATACCTTATAATTTTGAAATCTCACAAAAGAATTCATTGAAAATAATGTTTATTATTATTACGGTAACAAGAATGTTAAAATAATTTTTCAAAACGTTTGATACATCAAATCATAATCATTATATAAAAGAAAATCTTTAAAAACAAACAAAAAAGTTTTTATTATCTAAATGATTCTTGATAACTCCATATATTATGTCTCCAATGCAAAGATCTTTAAAAAAAATAATAGATAAAAGACAAATTTATAATAAAAATTGCAATTTAAAACATATTTTAAGTGAATAATATTTTTCTGGCAAAATAAAAAAAATAGTAAAGACAGATAAAAGTAAAGAAACGACGATAAACTAATTCTTTATTTAGATTCAAAATCATACTAAATAATTTTAAAGAAAGCAAAATGTCACAATGAAACAGTTAAATATTCAAGATAATAATAAGAACATTCGCGTTAATTAGAAGTTTTTAACTCTTCAATTGTAAAGAGTACTTTTAAAATGTCATCGTATATTCATGTTTGGCATTTTATTTTTTTCAAGCTTTTGCAACTCGACAAGAAATATTCAAGACAGAGCAATTATTTAAATTAGCTGTCTCTGTATTTTGCATAGTTTTAGAATACTTCTAAAGATTCAGTTGATGTAAACAAACAAAGCCAATAACGAACTTATCAATTAATACTTAGTAAACAACTCCCTCATTTTATCGAAAATATAAGCTTAATTTCAATAACAAGAATTTTTACTTATAAAGACTAAATAAGAATGTAATTTTTTAATAACATTAAAATAAATATAGATTTTTTTAAAAAAAAATTTAATCTATTACAGTAAAATATATTTTCTTTTCAATAACTGTAAAAATACCTGTATTTGTAGTTGTTAACTTTATATTTATTTTAAAAATACATCTTCAAATATTTATTCAAACATAAGAAATTTAAAGCAGTTTTTAAAAATATTCATTTTAACAAGAGCAAACATTTTACGAGTGATTGGTAGCGTTTAATTTTATTGTTTATGCAAATTTTATTGAATCTTATTAAAAATGACATCGACTGTTTAAATATCATTTTATATATAACAAGCGATTTTTAAATTTTAGAACGCGCGCCTATTATAATTTTAAAAATCAAAAGCTCGACTATTCTTAATCCAGTTCTACTGAACTTAAATAAAGAGGTTATAAAAAATTTTATTCCATGAAAAATATAAATGTGTTTTAATACTTATGGCCAAACTCTTTTACAAATATTTTAATTTATATTTATTAACAATATACTTTTTATAATTGAATATTAATTTTTATAACTATAACTTTTTAATAGCATTAATAATTTCTTAAATTTTAATCCAATAATAAAAAATAATTATAAATAACTTACTTATTTTTAGTAGTTTTAATAATAATATATAATAAGAATAAAAGAATTTATATTACCAATGTAACATAAGAAATTATTTTTTAATAATAATTTCTTATGTTACATTGGTAATTATTTTTTATTAAATAGAATGCAGAATATTTAATGTTGATGAGTCTTGGAATTAATCCTTTATGTAAAATAAATGTTTTAAAAAATCATCAAAATATCATAGTTATACTGTATTTTATAAAAATCAGAGAAAGTAAATCTAATCAAAAACCAAATTTAAAATTCAAAGCACAAAGATATTTTCGTAAATTATTTTATTAATATCTTAAATCACACAGGAAATACTGAATAAACTGAAAACTGTTAGCATTCCAAGTTGAAGTAAAATAAATGTCATATAATTACACTGATATCATGAATATGTAAAATTATTAAAAAACGAGTAGTTACAATTTATAATTAGAAAGCAAATACAAATCTAATATAGAAATTTCAATTTCATTATACAAATTTTTATAGAGGTTGTATAAAAATAAATCAAGTAAAATAATGACAAAAATATAATTAAAATAAACACATACAAAAAGTGCAATATTTTCAGAAGAATTATACAGACATTACACATAAATGACTACATATATATTTTAAGAGATCAATATGCATAATTAGAAATAAAGACTTAAATGTTAAAGCGAGTGACATATAAATTTTTAAAATAGATAATAAATGCTCTGATAATTCATTACATAATTCCAACCATAGACATAAAATAATAATAAACTTTAGCAATAATTTTATTCTTTATTAAAGCATATTATTTTTTTATATAAAATAAACGCTTGCATGAAGAAACTGTTATTAAAAGCAATTGATAAACACAAAATACTTTTCAGTTTTCTTCAAAGAAAATAAGATGATCGAAGTAAGAATTCTAAGGGAAAAAGTATTGAATAAAATAAGAATTACAACCTAGTATCGGAATTTTAACAAAACTTACCAAATATGTGTAAAAATCTAGATGTCAATATATTAAATTCGTTTTTAGAAATCTTAAATAATATATTGAACCATTATACATCCATTGTGATCAAAAGACCAAAAAAGTCGCCAGACAGACCGTAAATCTTACGAGTACTACCGTTTACTACTCAGCAGAGAATATTAAATATACTAATACAAAAAATAATTTTTCTCATCCATAAATACGTAAAATAACTATATATTTGAAATGATTCAAAGTTTTAAATTATAAAACATTTTACTTCGTAATAATTCACACATGAATTTTTTTTTTTAACTCTGCGACTACCCGAATCAAATGTGACTTGCTTACATTTTAAGCTCGTGAATGATCGTTCAAAAGCTTATGACATGTTTAAATTTAATTCTCTCTGATGAATAAAACTATTTTTAAAAATTATCACACATAAATATTTGGAATGAAAACATTTTGTTGAATATTTTACATTTAACAATACGCAATAAACTTAATCACTAAACAAATATTCTCTATTTCGTATCTAAATATAGCACAAATTCCTAAATAACTGATAAATGATTACAAATAAAAAATTTTAATTTTCAATTATTCTTATTAATTTTACGCATTTTATAAGTTAACAAAATCAATAGACTGCATATAAGTATCAATAAAAATCAATGGATATGATGAGTTTATTTATTTATTTATTTTAATTTCTAAGCACATCTTAGAAAATAGTCATTTACTTAAATAATTTATTAAATGTTTAAGTGATGTTAAATGTAAAACAAATCCTTTAAAAATATACATTAAAATTTCTTGTGACAAACAAACATATTATTTTGGGTTCACAAGCATTATACATTAATATTCACAATACTTTGCATGTGTTATAATATATTTACTATTGAACATAGCAAGGAGAAAGAAACTCATTTAAACAATGTGATTTATTTTAAAAATGCGTGTCTTTTTAAATTCATCGAATCAAAAATATTCGTTGGATTATTTGAGATTCGAGCGCACAATTCATTTAATTTAATCCCGCAAATATCAAACATCAAATTTATTGATAAATCAAAGTATTTAGAAGTTTCTTAAATATCCGCCGATAGATTTGAGAAGAGCACGCAAATTTGTTTTGATTTTTTAGTTTAAAAATATTTGAAACTTATCGGAAAAAATCTTGTAAAATTATAATCAGTTGAAAATATTCCATGAATTCCACGCATATTAATTCTTAGTCTGAATTTTAAAAATTTTTTATACGATATTTATATTTTTCCATTTTTTTCTCATTTTTGACGATTTAACTGAGTAAAAATAAAGTAGAATCTTAAAAATTTTAATTTTGGAGCTAAATCCTAATTATGAAGAAATAAAATTATTTTCGAAAAATTTTCTTATTTATCCTTTACTGTAAATGTGCCAACATAAAAGTATGATTACAAGAAATTTCATTCTAATTTATGAATATATTCACCAAGCTTATTCAAATTTTATTTTTAGTTAACTATAACAATTAAAACAGAAATAAATTTACATGATAAGTGTCGAAATTCAACTACACTATTTTTAAAAAATGAAATAAATTTAATATTTTGGCATTATGGCAGTTCCTATATATAAAAAACAAATTAAAAAAGATCACAAATGTTATACTTTGGTTAAAACTCAATACAGTAATTCCAATTAAGATACATTAATATAACAAAAGTCTAAACATGCAATTGACACACGATAAAAAAATTTGATAAGAAAATACTATTATAAATATGATTTTAATTCACATATCAAATTATAAACTAGAATATACTGGGGACTAATACAAAAATAGATACATTTGAGCAATTAACGTTAATCCTCCTCACTGAGGTAGTCCACATTAGCAATATTTTCTTCAGAGCTTGATTTTTTTTGTTTCCTCTTTTCGTTCTCTAATTCTTCAAGTTGGGCCTGATAACAGGAAATAGATACAAAATATTATTCAATGATACAATTTGAATCAAAAATATATACTACAACTAATAAATCATCATAACTTGAAGCGAATTAATCACATATACTAAAACTATATACTAAAAAAAAAACTTAAAATTCATAATAAACTTGAAGTGAATTAATGATATTTTAAGTAGTTTAGTAGCATATTTATATGTATCATGGGCTATTAAAGTTTTAAATAAGGAGAGCGGCATGAAATTTGGAACTCCCACATGACAGATACACTATGCTGCCACACAGCATATTTTCTCCAGCATTTATGAAAAGGAGATGCCACTTATGACATCTAGAAATTTTACATTTAATTACAATTTTAAAAGTTTTTTTTAGATAGAAATATCATGTGTTTATCATGTCCTGCCTAAGAAGAAATATCTTTCCAGATGAGTCATGATTTATTTTAAAATATAAATCACTCAAACTGCAACTTAAAAACATTTAGTATTAGCCAAGTTATCGAGAACTTATGATAAATAACAGAAATGGTATGTAGGATTCCAATGACTTTAACAATAACTAGCAGACCAGAAGACAATAATGTTATCTACATCGACATAAGGCATCATAAGATCAAACTTAAAATAATAGGCTTATTTACAATATAAATGTGACATTCACACTATAAGGAAAGTTTAAGAACATGAGAATAAAGATATCAGATTGGCAATAATGGTTTTAACTACCCTTCATACTTTATCAGAGACGAGTGTTAGTTTCATAGTGTATGATCAGCGACAAAACTGAATAAAGAAATGACGTCATGTCTTTTCAGAGAAATCGTGATTCACGGCATCACATAACTTTTTGCTGATATTGTATTTGAATAAATCTTTTAATTTCTGTTAATTTAGAAAAACATATTTTTGATATGTGTTTGAAGAATCTGGTAAACTGCGTTAAATCAACACAATTAATGACGGCCAATAAGTTGCACTTATTTGATCTTCATTAATACAAAATGCAATCAATTGTTGATTGAACCTGAACACATTCTTGATTTGAATATTAACGTCCAGTTCAATCATTTCCGAGCAACGGGAAGCCACCTTTCATCACTTATTAAAATTTCTGAGCTGCTCACATAGCTTCTAAAATGCGCTCAAAATGCAAATTTTGGTTCTCAAATTTTAATTCAATTCTTTGCTCAAAAGTATAAGTACTGTTATAAGGTGATTTGGTTTCCTAGAGATATTAAGGGTTAAATTTAATTATTTTTTATTATTACTATAATTCTTACGTGAAATAAGTAATTATATTATTTACATCATTCCTGTTGAAGTTATTTCAAGGCGCAGTAAAGAATATGTATATTCCGATTAAGGTTATTTATATATTTAAATAACATTATTACAAACTCTTATTAAGAAAGAGGAAAAAGCTTTATTGTGTACATATATAATTATGAGATTAGTAAGAATCAAAAATTTTTATAACATTAAATAGCAATTACACTGAAAGTTAACTCCTGAAATACTGATTAAACACGGTCTGACTTACACAATATTGGTAATAAATTTTATCGAAATAATAAAGCATGTCAAAATGAAAATAAACAATACACAAATATTAAAAATAATTTATAAAGATAAAATTTTTACTTTTTTTTTAAAAATCTTTTATCCAAATATATCTGTTGGAAATGTGTGCGTGTGTGTGAGAGAGAGCGACACACACATGTATATATATATATATATATATATGTATATATATACATATATAAATACATATATATATACATACATATATATATATATATATATATATATATATATGTATATGTATGAGAGCAAACACACTCACATATATATATGTATATAAATATAAATATTAATATATATATATATATATATATATATATAATTACATATATACATATACATACATACATATACATATATACATCATAAAATCATTTCACAAGTTTTCGCTTATTTAAATCGCATCGTAACACGTAATATGGGGGAAAGTGCGAAACGGCATTAAAATATTTTGTGTTTAATAATTAAGAGGACAACAATTATTATTCATCTAAAACTAATTATAAAAATTTATATTTTATACTTTAAAATCTTTACTAATCATAGCAGTGATTACATTTAAATTAAATATGTTACATTATTTAGAAGTAATCTGAATGTTTACCCTTAAAATCTGGAAATGATACGTCCTTCTGGCATTAACCATTCGCTGCGGAAAAGGATTGAGCTCATTGAAGGCAATCTAAATTGAATAAAAAGAT
Organism: Latrodectus elegans; assembly: GCA_030067965.1. Taxonomy (NCBI): domain Eukaryota; kingdom Metazoa; phylum Arthropoda; class Arachnida; order Araneae; family Theridiidae; genus Latrodectus; species Latrodectus elegans. The sequence goes on from CM057820.1 coordinate 66,771,060, forward strand.
TAAGAAATTAGAAATGAAATAATTTAATTTAAAATGCAGACAAGATTATAATAATGCATAGAGAGGAGAGCGAACACATATAATATATTGTACTATTAAAAAGATAATTTATTTGCACATAAAAAAGCAAAATTAATAACATCTTTTATTTCGAAACTAAAATACAAGTTCATGTTTCAAAACAAATTTAAAAGACATTTAACTTGAGAATTTCACAAAAAGCTTTGTTTTCAAAAGTAAATTACAATCCATTAACTCATTTTACAAAAATGTTTCTTTGTGTATAGATTAAAATATTATTGTTAGTTTTCTAAGAAATTTATTAATTTTTAATACAGTTTATATAAATAAAATCTTCCCTTTTTGTTGAACAGATTTCAAAATTAAAAGAATTCCGTAGGCATTGGTTCAAAAGTATATAGAATTATTCAAAGGATTATTTCGACATTAAAATTCCAAAGTGCACCAGAAATCTAACCATAGTTGAACGTAACTGTACTCCATTTTAATAACTGAAAGTATAATCGACAAATATTCAAGCACATAAAACTATTTAATATTTCAATATGAAAACTGAGATAAGTTGTTGAAGACCGATAAGGAACTTGTAAATCACAAATTTTGTATCGAATCCAATAAAGTATGTTAAATTGTATGATACAAGCCTTTTTTTCCGCCTTTTGGAGGAGCCTTTCTTAAAGGTTTTTAAAAACCTCTTAAAAAGCGTCGCCATTTTTTCGAATTTTTGATGAATTTATCAAGGTACGTTAGATTGGATTACAATATTTTTAATCGTATTAATGGGAGCCAGCAATTTGGGAAAAGGTAGTTAATTTTTTTAAAGTTTAAAGTATACCAGGTGTCATTACAATACTCTTTTCATCATACTTTAAAAGTTAGCAAATTTTTAAAGAATTGGTTTTTATTCTTAAAAAAATAAAGATTGCCGAGCCAAACTGTATATATGTAAACATAAATTATATGGTACATTAATTAAAACAATTAAATAATTGTTTTATTAATAATCTGACATACATACAGAAGCGAAGAAAGCAAAAAAGCAATTAAACTAAATTAAAATTTGTAGTTAATTTATAGTAGTATATGTTAATTATATTGTATTTTGCGTAATATAATTTTACGCAACATAACATTGTCATCTAAATGCTAAAAGAAATTCGTGATAAGAGAGAAAATATTTCAGATATTTCATGAAATACGATTCATTATTAATAAAGATAAATATTAATTATTAATACAAACATAATATTCATTACCAGTAAAGAGTATATAAATTAAATTATTCTGCGCAATTTAGGAAGTAATTAAGCAACTTCTATATTAAAAGACATTCCAATTTTTTCTTCAACAGTGATTGCAAATAACGAATAGAATATATTAAAAAACTAATGAAGTATGTGAAAAGGTTTCTGAAAATATCTTCCGAAACTCAACTGAAGAGGAATACCATTTTAAGCAGGAGCACGGCTTTTAATTCATTAAAATCTATTCAAATCGGAATGAAAAGCCTCGTAAGACCTGAAAATGATCTCAAGCAATCATAGTGAATAAGACAAACCGGGGTCTACGACATTGCAGCATGCGATCAATTGATTTCGAAGCAGGAAGCAAGAGGGGCACATTCACATAAAATCATTCATTCCTCAGCCGCATCTTCTACGGTAGGAGATCTCGAATTAGAGGAGTATAACCCGTTGAAACACTTTTGCTCTTAAAATGAACATATTTCGACACAGAATTCTCTTCGCTAATGAAATTAAATTATTCAGTGGGTTTCAACAGATGAAAATCCTCGCCCATTTCCGTGCAATTGGATTACTAATAAATGCGCTTGAAATTTGTTTTCAAATGCGCGATTTCAACTTTCACAAGCAAATTAACGCGAATTATGCACACTCAATTAAGAAAATGGATCTCCCTGCAAAAGATATTACGAAATTAAATTTGCATGGGACTGAGATTCGAATACGGAGTAAATTTACTTAAATTGAATTCTCCTCCAATGCAGATTCGAATGGAAAAGAAGACGAAGTTAGTTAATGATTAGAAGCACGAGAAAGTTGGGGGGAAAAATTCATTACCTTGAAAATTCTAGTTTTATTTCAATGAAATGAACGCCATGTTAAGAATAAAAGGAAAATGTAAATAATTTTTTATTTTCGAATTTCTCTGGAATTATTCCGAGAATTTTCATTTGTAGTATCACTAGATGCTTCAGTTACAAGTTAGAAAAACATTGACACTACTTAGAATACAGTTTATATGGATGAGGCTAATGCAAAATTTTAACGATACTCAAAATGTTATTTTAACGCGAAATTTTTTAATGCACCATAGATATCAAGATCAATTATCATAAAGTAAACAAAAAAAAACCTTTTAACTAGAGATTTAGATACATAGGAACAAAAATATTTTCTTTCGATTCCTTAGTATCAATAACAAACTAATATTTAACATTTTACTGGATAGGAAAAGGAAAATATTATTTACTTTAGTAACTTTATTCTTATAAGGTGATTTGATATTGCTAACAGGAGAAAGTATTCCATTCAAATATTCCTTTTGTTAGCACTTTTCAGTGATAATATTGGCATATCAAAGGAAAGAAAACATGAAAACTCCTATGCACTCACCTCAACAAATATGATTGCATAAAGCTGAAGGGTAACATCAATTAATCAATAATGGTTAGGATCGAACTCAGAAGCTTCCAATGAAATTTTACCATTGGCCTACCACAAGCCCGAAGTAAATTTTTATTTGTTAATATAAGATAACGTGCTCCTATTCAGACTACCAGCACAGACTCAAAGATTTTATGCTATGCATCATATAAAGCGTGAATGTTTACCATGCACTTCACAAAATACCACTTCACATCAGAGTGACAAAGATACTTTGACAATCATTTTGCAAGTTGTATGGTGCCAATCAGAATATAATATCAAAGTGCATTTTACTAAAGTAATTAGTGACAATGCCCGGCTAGACACTTTGAAACAAACAAAAAATACACAGTGCAAGAAATCTGCAAGCATTTTAGAAATTTAAATGCACTACGTGTGGTAAAAATTTACTGATAGAATATTTCTGGTAACACTTTTCTCGATGAACAAATAGATTTTTCTGTATCTTTCGCAAAACATAGGCATGCTTTGAATACAGTTAAAAAAGACGAGAAAAATTTAAGATTGTATTTTTTTTATTACTAATAAGAACAAGAAGCTGTGATCAATTAAAGAAACGTGTAATCATAATAGAAAACATAATTTTAAAATATTACTATATTGACAAATTTAATGTTTCATTCAATTAAATTCTTTCTCAATATTTTCCCACACATTTTTCAGAAAATTTTCATTGGAAATTTAAAGATGTAATTTAATATTTTAAATATTCACTATAAAATAGGAACTCGGAATTCAATATTGTAAATGCTAGTATTTTACCTTTCGGGAAAGTTTGCAATTGATATCGTAAGACGTACTTAATTTGTACGGAAAATTTAAATAGGATAAGATTATTAAATAATTGATTAAATTAAAAGGCGAAATATTAAATTTTCCTCATACTCTTTTCTAAGCAAGAAAAATAAAAAAAAATCATTTGTCACATACGATTTGAATTAAATAATACATTATTTAATAAAATAAATATAAATCACAAAAGAAAATCCTTTTTTATATGAAATTATTTTCTTGTTGTGTTTTACAAAAAAATATTAACTTGTAACTAAAAATGTTCAAATAAGCAACACAAATATAACCTTTAAATACAGTAATCAAATAAATGTGAATGTAGAATTTACAATGTAACCAAATATTTAATTGTGTAATTACGTTTTGTGTTAGGTATACTGTTATAAGGCAATTTCATTGTCACAATTTAAAATGTTACATAAATTATTAGTGACAATATTTAACTGAATGTAAATCAATGTTTCTTTTAAGAAAGGAAGATACAATATTGCTGGCAAAATTGTTCAGATGACAAAAGAATCTTAGGAATCATTTATAAAAAAAAAAATTATAAGAGAAAACAACTTCAATAAAAAGTAATTTAAATTCTTTTGGCCTTAACAATGTTTATAGAGCTTAAAAAGAAAACTAATTATAAACGATATACACTCCTTTTACTTAAATTTACAAAAAGAAATATGAAGACCAATCATTTTCTAGAAAAATTATTTCAAACACAGGAACAAAAAATGATAAAGCCAATCAATTAAATAAAAACTTTAAATTAAAACTTCAAATTAACTTTTTTTAAATAATTGTTTTCTAAAAGAAAAGATAACGAAAACGACAAAATAAAATAAATGAATCTTTTCATACTATTTAATGCAGCGCATTTTTCTTTAAATATCAACCCCACATTCAAATTGTAATAAAAAGGAAAAAATAAAAAAATTCATTTGAATAAAATAGCGCTGACATTTTTGAAAAGCAATTCAATGTAATTTCCTTAATTACACGATGAATCACGGAAAATAATTATTTTTTACTCACTCATTAAAAATTATACATAAGTTTTCTTTAACAAATAATAATTTCTATTTTACTTGAAATAATTCTTGTACAAATTTTTGTACAAATATCAGCTACATTTATCAACATTTAATAAAAAATCAAACAGAATTTAAAAACCCATAGAATGTATGATAAATAAGCTAATTTCCTAATTATGAATAAGATGCAAAAGGAAAAAAATAATAAAAAAAGAAAAGTAAACATGAAACTAAATAATAATAAATAATTTCGCTTTATAAAGAATCTTTTCTCCTTTCATATAAGAATATTAATGAAAAAGAAATATTTCCTAATGACGAAATATTCGAAAACATCAAATATCAGAATTCGAAAAATTAAATATTTACTACTGATAAAAAATTTACATTATTATATAAAACAAACAGTACAGTTACATAAATAAATTCTTTCTCAGGATATATGAAAACGTAAAATTAAACAAGCACTATAAACAAATAGATTTTCTTAAACTAAATTAAAGGCGAACCCTTTCGCTAATTTCTGAAATATGAGATACACAAAATAAAGAATGAGAAAAAAATAAATATAAAATTATGCATAGTTAAGATGTAGAATTTCACTTTATGAAGAAAATTTGATTCTTCCATAAAAATTCGAAATAAAGACAAACATTTAAAGATGAAATAATTAAATACTCGAAATATTTGAAGATATTAAAAAAAATTATCTTTAGAATTTATTTGAAACATTTACTTAATGTTTTGAATAATATTGGAACTACTAAAAAATTCTCTTTCAGAAATTTTATGAATTCGTAGAAAAAGATGATGTGTTAGTAGCAGTACTAATACATCATCTTTATTATTACTTATAAAATTGTGTTGTAAAACAGAATTATTTTAAAATCTACTGCCATCTTATCTGTAGCGCAACAAACTATTATTAATATCTTCACTGAAATGCTGCTTTGCCAGGTTCTTAATTTAGACTGACAAATTACTTGCTTTTAAATCACCGGAGCCGCAAGATAACTAAGAAAAAAATTATTTTGATATTAAATGTATATGAAGTTTTATTCGAATCTCAAGCTAACATTCAAAGTACATTTAAGTAATAGGAAATGATGTTTACCTAGATAGAATTTCCGCTCAAAGTAAAACCATTTTAACTCATGAATAAATTTATCATAAAAAATAGTGAAATTTACGACATTTTATTTCACATAATGGATAATATAACGGCTGTCTTACAATGTTATATGAATATGTGCAACATACTGAACTCCTCAAAAAAATAAGGGGTCGTATTCATTTGCTGCAAAAAAGAAAACCAGAAAACTACCAAGCACCCACATTGATCGATGTGCTTACAAAAAGTAGATAAGCAACATCAGTGGGTAGAAACAATTTTATCCCTTCTGTATTCCATAAAATGAATCGTAATATATTAATATAAATATATAAAAATTTTTCCTTAAATGCTGCTTTATCAATCTTGGATTTAAATAAGAGTGTAGTTCGAAAATTGTTGAGGATTTTAAATATCTGCAGCAAATTGCATACTGGGTAAATTCTCGTAAAGTTTTCAGGCCTATTAAATCAGGTAAATTCCATAGTAAGTGATACCTAATAAATATCTAGAAACTGGATCTCCAAAACAGATTTACCACTGTTTAGCACTGGTTAACATCAAACCAGAGACCTTCTACATTGAAGACAATGATCTTATCATACAGTCAGCTATCTTCAGCTCATTTATTATATTATGTATTTATGCTATTTTTATCAAATTTAATATATAAATTAAAATGTTCATATAATATACGAATGTGTGTGTGAATAATGAAACGTAAAATGCTTAAAACAATTCTATTGCCACACACATACCATTAACTGAGCTTCAAAATAAGACTCATGTATTTGTGATACATTGGAATTTTCACTATTTTGTATGATGGTTTACAAACTGAAGTAATGCAAACTAATTTAAAAATGCATTGTTTAAAGACACTTAAAATTTATCAAGTGAAAAATATAATTCAGTATTACTCCAAAATCACAAAATGAACAACACATTTGACACCTCCCTTAAGATTACAAAATCACTATTGGTTATTACATGACCTATTTCGCAAATCTCTTCTCCTTTCCATAAAAACTTCCAGAAACAATTGTCATACAAATAAGTAACATTTCATGTTGGCAGCAATGCTTTTTCGAAAAGTCGCTGCATTTCTCAAATAGACAAATGGAGAGAGAATAAAAAAGTCTAGGTGTTATTTTTTACTTCATACATATATCAAGAATTTTCATTTCATCGTTCGATGTGTCTATTCAGTATTTGAAGTGCCAAGCATATACACTGTACATCTTTGGAATATTTACTATTTTTCTCCTTCGCATTCGAAATGATATGCAAAGTGAAGAGAGAGATAGAGAGGAACAGAAATCCACCAGCAAATCTTCCACAAAGCAATCCTCAAAACAACGTAAAATCCTTGTAAAAAATATAAATAAATAAATATGAAAGATGGATTACTGTATTCAGCATCTTTCGAAATCGGTATCGCCACTTTATAATCGCGATGTATTCATCAGGTTGCTATGGTAACCGTTGGTGGCGACATCTGCGAGAGACCAGCGGACTTAAGGCTGGGATGGATTTCAGAGGATGCAGAGCATTTCCAGAGAAGACCAAGAGCCAGTCAGTTGTTGTGTGAGACTTCAGAACCGAAATGCACAAGTTTCTGGTTTTGGTCGTCCTCGTCTCGTCTCTTTCGGTTGCATTCTCCTTCAAGGAGGTAAGGAGTTCGTTAATGTTTCTCTTATTAAGCATGCAAACACGGGGGGCATTGCATGGCATCGATTTTTTTTTCAATCATATTTTAAATGATCGAGAAATTAATTAGAATTTGCAATAGGAAAGACAAATCATTTTAATATAAATTCTATAATATATTTTCAAATAAAAGAAAAAAACGATTCATGCTCATTAAAAGCTTTTGTTTTACTAAAAATGGTTCATTATTGTGATGTTTCCGTTACATAAAAATATATCTATTTTTATAAAACGCTTTGAATAGTGAGTATTATTGTAAAAATTGTGATGCTATAGAATATATAATTAATAATCTTAATGTTTAAACTAATAAGTGTATTTATTGTAATATATATATATATATATATATATATATATATATATATATATATATATATATATATATATATATATATATATAGTCTAAAAAGTAATTCACTTAGCAAGGGTTATAAATGCATAAAAAGTATTAATTCTTACAGCATTTTAATGCAAAAGCTTATTTATTGAAAGAAATTTTTATTTACAATGTGCATAAAGGAAAAAAATTAATTATGAAATTAAGATATCCTTTGAATGAAAATTGAACGATTTTAAAAGAGAAAGACAATGAACAATCGGAATTCTAACGGCGTTGATATTTATATTGCAAAATTAATGCGTTATCAGGATGCACAATCGTTTAAAATTTATAAATGCAATTTCGACTTTTTTTTTTGGCATTTTTGTATTATTATGTCATTTTAAGATACAAAACAGATAACGGAAATATTTTAAAAAGACGGTATTTTGTCCGCAGCGATTCAAAATATATTTCCCAAGTTAAGAAATATCTATGACGTTTAATTATCAATTAGAATGTATAATTTGAATAGACGAATATAAGCAAAAGCCAATATTTAAATAAAACATTTGATTCAAGTAATTACTTGAACTTTTTTAATTTAAAAAGGAATTTTGTCAATATTACAGTCATGAAAGTTTTATACAAGATATTAATTTATGTAGAAGAAACGGAAAAATCGAAATATAATGTCACTTCTAAATTTAGAATTATATGCATGATGAAGTTATGTAATATGATGAAGTTATGTTATATGAGATGAAGTTATGTTATATGATGAAGTTATTTTTTGGTTAACTACATTAAATTTAACGTACACACCTCTTAATATTTATATAAAATTATAAATTCAAGCTCAATTAGAGATAAAAATAATGAAACTAAGCAAATTGTTCTTCTTCTAAGTTATTATTTGATTAATATTTATTTTGCGTAAATATTAATGTAAAGCATTTATAAAAAAAATGAAGAAATTCAGTGAAACTAAATTATAATTTCTAATGAAAATTCATTTTCACAGGTTGCAAGGAAAAAAAAATGCATGTGAACAATCCTTTACAGTGAACATAACTTACATATAACACAGTTAATACATATAACACAGTAACATATAAGTTATATATAATATTTATTACATCCTATATTTTGTCCCGTTTCCTACTATATAGGATTAAATTATTATTCCAATAATTTACTTAGTGTCCATATCTACAGAATGAATCTCTTAAACAAACTCATTGATTATTAAATTTTAACATAATATCAAGAAACAAATTTGAAACTTAAGCTGGCTTATTCCAATGGAACTTAGAGAAATTAAATTCACCACAACAAGTCGCTCTTCTGCGAGATTAGCTACATTCCAAACACGAGAGCGACGGGCTCTAATCTCCAAAGACTATATGTTTCGATGAATCATAGAATTGTCTAAACCAATGATACTATTACATAAACATAAACCTAGTATCTCCAGTAATGACAAAATTTGATGAATCTTTTTTTTTATAAATAAAAGATGATTTTTTTATAAATACACAATTTAAAACGGGCTCACACTGAATACTTAATAAACCAATATATTTAACATTTGCTTTGAATTTACTCCAATAAATTATTATAAAAAAATAATATCAAAAAGAAAATGTAATTTTCAAAAGCCTATTTTTTTTGCAAAAATCGGATACTAAAACGTCGTAAAGAGTTATTGATGTCGATAGTCTTTGTTAAAATTTTCAAAAAATACACTGAATCTTTAAACATGATCAGTGAAAGGGAAATACCAATGAACTTTCACAAGACTTTTTTTTTTTAAGCCGAAATCATACTTATGAGGCTCTTAGATGACATAAAAATTTATTATAACGTTAAAATGTATTAATACTTGTGTTGCACCAGCTACTACCTAATCTAAATCCAGCGTTGGATTCTATTAGTTAGGAAGGAAGTAATCCGTTAGGAATCTTCGTAATTAAGAAGTAGGGACCAAGCAGATGATCACACCCAATAATCTACATGCTAACTTCTGGGGGTACTATTTCAATTAAAGGTCATTGAGACCACGACGTGCCCTAGCCACCATCAGTGAACACGAAGGAGGTCAATTAAGTCGGGATTCAAGCTCGCAACCTCCCAATACTGAGAATAACCCCTAAGCAACCAGGCCTCCGTGGTCTCGTTAATTCTTGTAAACCAATATCGTGTAAGGCAGTGAATTTCACACAAGTGCTAGACTAAGATTGTTGTGCAGCAAGGTTTTGTACACATTAAAATAATTTGGGTATGCAATCCTTTCGAGTTTGGGAATGAAAGTTTAAAAATAAGAATGTATAATGTCTTCAGTTGACCATGACCCAAAATTATGGGGCACTTGGCCGTATTTAGAATCTTTAAACTGTCAGAAAGTAGTCGTTAAAAAAAGGCACTGAAATTGAGGACCATTATTATAGTAAAAATACTTCGTATGTAATAAAAATAATTTGCTTCATTACATGCAGTAAAGAAACTTAAAAAATTTCATCGTAGTAAAATATTAATTGCATAAAATAATATGTAACTAAAAAATTGCCAATCAATTACAAGGTGCTTCACTGTTTTATACATTAAAAATTTCAAATATATTTTTTATAAAACACTGAACATTGACACTCATTATATATGATTTTTAGCATTTAAAAAAGGAAACAGATAATATTTGAAAATAAATTATTATATCAAACATGAAATTTTTTTGTACTAAAATACTTAATTCTATCTTACGCTTTCAAGATTTTTCCTAATATTAAGAGATACTATTTATGAATGAACAACGCTCTGAACTTCAGCTTAAATAGTTCACGAGTTTGACTCCCTTCTCGAGTGTGGAATTTTGATACGAAATCTATCTCAAGCCTCACGATCGAATGAGCCGTTATAAGAAAAAAATATAATGAAAGAGCTGCATGTTAAACCATTTGGTCTCGCTATGGTAAAGTGGTAGACACTGAGTGTGACGTGAAGACTTCCAGCATTCAATCTCAGACATTGTTGCACAATGGAAAACTAATGCTGCATTTCTGTTTTTTGCAGACATGTCTGTTAGAGTAAGTGATAGGAAGTTTTTGGTATTTTTACAATTATACGTTACTACTTATAAAAAGTATTTCTAGAAGGCAAATGATCGGTTTTATCGCCATACAACCATTATCTGCACACGAGTGCTGATTGGACAAAAACCTAAAGCTTAAAGTAAATTTCAAACCATAATAGATATGCAGACCCGCGGTGGTAATTGAACCCATGAATTGTTGAATAGAAGCCCAAAGCATTTACTAATCACTTTCAACTTAGCTGCGTTTCGGATTTTCAAAGTCCTTACAATTTGATCTAATTGATTTCTTAACAGCCTAACTAATTTTAATAATACATAATCTAACTGGTGCTTACATTTTAATAAACAAACCAACACCCTAAAATATTTTCAGCAGTTAGGACCAAGAATTGAAAAAAATGAGCTTAAGAAAATCTGAAATATATATTAAAAGAGATAATTTCCAAAGTAAGAAAACTTTAGAGCACAAAATACCTACTCTAACCTTTTATAAGTTAAAGAAACAAACTATAACTTTAGTACTAAGATTTATAATTCATTTTCGTAAAACAAACATTCCATAAAAAAGCTGTTTTCAACTGTGCCCTCGACATCAAGTAAAGTCTTAGCATTTTTTAGATTTCGATACATTCCATAACTGGCAGAGAATATTCAAGATAATCTTTAAATTTACCCCCATGCAAAGAACGCGATTGAAGAAATGAGATCCTGTAAAGAGTTAAGATAAGAGTTTATCAGGAGCAAATGAAACATGCACCAAACAGAAAAGGAGAAAATAAATCTCTAGCTATGGAGCAATTCTTAGAATTCAAAAAATATAAATATCTGGCATGGGGGGGGGGAGTTTTATTTGCAAATACAACTCAACTCCGACTCAAGAGGACGTGAGGAAATAATCGAGATCGGAGCGGAAGGCATTTTTCTTACTAAATCTACCCTCTTATAGGTTTTATTTTCCCTTCAGTGATATAAAAGCGTTGAAAGAAAAAAAATAACCCCGATTGGAAACCGAGCCCCTAAAGCTTTCGCCAGTCACGGTTGAAGAAACATTACATAATAAACAGCATGAAAAAGAAATAATATTGCCAACACGCCTTCAAGATAAAAGGTGATTTCTATAAATCAATAAAAAGTTTGGTTATCAGAGAAATAGAACGTGAATTCACGATTGGGAAGTAAATGCTATTTAAAATACATGTCAAAATAAATAATATACATAAAAAATATTCCACGAGTAAAAAAAAATTATTTTATTTGCTAATTAAAGTTCAACAATAGCTGCCAAATCTGGGTGCATATGGTAATGAGTATATTTTCAGAGACTAAAATGCTATTTTATCGATATTTATGATTCTATTTAATCATTAATTTAAGTTATAGCTAAGTGCTTAAAAATAGAAAAAGCAACTTTTTTTTTTCAAAATTTATATTGAACCACTAAAAACATTAAATAGATCAAAGAAAATCGATATTTTTCTCGATAAATATACAATTCTATTTGATATAAAATATTTTGGTCAATTATTTGTTGATAAGATTTATTTTCCTCATTTTGCCATTATTTTTTTAGATTGATTGTGTTCATTACCAATCACAATCATTTGATTTATCATCCACATCACTTTTTACGTAATAATAATGTGATTTGACGAACCAGAAAGAGCTTACAGTTTAGGTGGATCTGAAATGATTTAAAAATATAGAATGAAGGGTGAAACGATTAGATCGAAAGTTACAATTTAAACTGAATTCTAAGACTCTATAAGCATCTAAGAGAAAGGGTTCGTACCCATGAACAGTTAATAAAAAAAAATAAATAAATAAATAAAAAATCAGTATGTTTTTCACGAGAAATGATTCTAACAGGATCTGTTTTTTAAAGGGAATTTCAAAGTTCCACAAGATTCAATATAGACGTCAAATTTATGAATCATTGAATTGAACTCCATAACGCAGATGATTTAGCACCCAGCTAGACTGACTATTGTGATCAAAATCTCTTAACGAAACTTCAACGAAAAAACCTCTAACATTCTAACTATAAAAATATATTTTTAAAAATGCTTTAGAATTTGAAGTATGTTATGTTTAAAAAATATTTCAAAACAATAAAACGCTACTTTTTAGTAAAACACCTGTTCCTAAAATTAAAAATTAAGTGAATTTATATAATGTATTTCATTATAAGTTACCTTTAAAAATATCTTTAGAATTACTATTTAAGATCTAAATACATTAATGGTGATTACTATGAGTAGCTGTGATTCATGTTTAGGAAACTAACAAAAACTGGCGACAAATTTATACCAAATTGTCATATTTAGCTAGACCAACGCAATTTCGATTATCTCAGTGGATTAGTATGCTATACATACAAGTAAATCTGTGGTTGGTAAAAAAGTTATTGGGAATGAGCAGATTTCTTTTAGATTAAAAAAGCAATTACATATTTCAAAAACACATTTACTTATAACTGTCGTAATTAAATCAATCTCTATATAATTTGTGAGTATATATATAAGTTTAATTAAATATAATTTATATAGATCCACGTTTCAACTAAATTTTTCTCGATTAACACTATTCGAAGCATTACCGTAGTTAAAACAATAGTTTTTCTCAAGAGAACGTAAAATTTAGAAAATAGCCAAATAAAAATTGCTCTGAATCATTTAACAAGCACCATGAAAACTTGTCGTAGAGTTAGGTTAGAGAAATATTGATCAATGCTTTGTTGTAAGCTGCCATAAAGTGATGTTAGCATGCAATGCCTTTCGGCGCATTTCTCAACAGCATACAGATTATATGTTCTGCAGCAAATTTAGAATTTATTCCGATGCCATTCTATCATCATTCATTTTGTCCTTGACATGTAATTACTTCATTTACATTTATGTGTATTGTCATTTAAATTTTGTCATTTGTTTTCTCGTGCGACAAACTACAAAATGCACTCTGGCTTAGTTCAAATAAATGGTAAACTCAATTTTTACAAACGAAAGCTTCACAAATTGTTTTAACTAGTTTGCACTTTAACAGAACGAAAGAAATAGAAAAATCTTTTAGAAATTTAATTGAAGCATGTGATGTTAAATGAAATAAACTTTGTTATTTGGCATAAGTTTTGAAATAAAATATGTGCTCCATATTTCGACGTGAATTAAACAATAAATATTACGCTCTCAATAAATATTAATGAATACTAATGCTCACAACTAACAATATAAATGACTGTATAATGACGTAACATTAGAAACCATTGAAATTATTAAAAGTAGTAAATGTTTGCGAATATAAATTTTTAAATGACTGTCGAAATGAAAATGACAAATTCTATCATATCACTCACAAAAGCTTGAAAGTATGGTACAGTTTTTACTATATCGATAAAATTCAAATAGTAATATTTTGTTAGTTAATACTATCTGAGTTTGTGCAGATTATTTCCAAGAAGAAACAAATTATTCCATGGGTACAGAAAATAAAAATTCATAAAATTCGCTGTAAAATTTTCTATACACATATAGCATATTTAATTCAGGCTATAAAATTTTTTACACACGTCTGCCATATTTAATATATTCCCGATACTTCTTAAAAAAAAAAATTTAAGATCATTGGAACAGGAGTTGCTTTTTTCTTTTCTTTTTTTAAATTTTAAGTACAAATGTTTCAAGATACATTTTTTTTATAATTTTACGATAATTGTTAAATAATACTCGTAAAATATTTTATGGATTAACTAATGGGAAAAGACCAATAGCACAGGCGAGCCGTTGCTTGAGATTAAAAAAAACATTTACCTTCCTTTGCAAGAAAAACTCCGATGTGGAAAAAGAAAAACACGGTATTTATAATTTTTAACAATATTTAAAATTTACTTAGCTTTGTTCATACCGCTGTTTTGCACTAAAAATAAGATCTGCAATTATAATTACAAAAGCAAATCATATTTAGTGTGGAGTGCTTGAAAATTCTCTTTAGTTACGAGGTTATTAAGGATTAAGTCGAGATACTTTAATTCTTAAAGTGAATAGAATTCTACAACTTTGTTGCATTATTTAAACTGATTACATCGAGGGAATATTCAAATTTTTATGCACTTCAACTAAATGTTAATGACAATTTAAATTAATATAAACGCGATAATTACAATTTCAAAAATGAAACATACCCTGTGTTTATTAAACAAAAAATAATAATTTGAAATGAAATTCATTCAATTCCGCACAGTCATTCAGATCAGAAAAACAGAATAAGGATTTATATAAAGAATATATAAGATATTACTAAATATATATATATAGAATTTTTACTCCTTAATTACTTTTTAGCTTTATATAATTAAAATACACATTTACACTTCATTTTAATGGTTAAGAATGTTGCCTAAAATGCAAAGTAGATTTTCTGAAAAGATATTTAATATTTTTTGAAAAATTACCATAAACTATACGCATATCCTCATATAGTATAATTTATTTTCATTGCAAACGTATTCTTATTAAAAAATACTAATCTATATAAAAAAAATTTGATATTAGCTTGTTAATTACCAACTAAAATTGGTATAATGCAATAAATATTTGTAACACAAATTAAAGGATATGAAAAAACCCTTGTGATTTATCTAAAAACCAGTAGTATACATCGAAATATGTATGCATTTACGCGAGACTCATATTTGTATTCAACATATATCCTATATCCGATTACGTCTATTTCTCAAAGCAGCTATATTTGTGAGAAATGAAAATTTTTATAAACGAATAATATACTGCCCAACATCGAAAAATGCAACACTCAAAAGTAGTTGCCAGAAAGTGACAAAACTCGGCAAACAGAAAGAGATAGCAATCAGCAATGAGTGATCTGCATTTCAAAAAGATATGCGTAATACAGAGAGAGAACATAGTCGGATCAGTAAGTTGTTGAACCAATATGGGTGGCAATACGCGGAGCAACACGCTTAAGCGCAAAGTCAATGAGAATACGGATGGTGTCGTGGGACTCTCACTTTCATGTCAACCAATTGCCAAAGTGTGTTTTCGGAAGGAAGTAGTGGCACGATCTGCGTCCAATCAATCCCAAACATTTTTAAAACCACGCGGCATCATGATGCCACGTTGTCGCGCAATGGAGCGTTCCACAATTGCTGCTGGATTAGTCTTGTCTCTACATTAACACCGCACTCATACGCGGCGACTATCATGAAGATACAGAAGTGTCCCTCATTTAAGAAGACGATCCTGTGCCACTCCATCATCCACATCGTTCTAATCCGGCACCATTCCAGACGTTGGCGTCCATGTTGTGGGATCAGTAGCAGCCTTCTTAACGGGTGGTTGGTTGGTTTGTCGCTCAACGGTTATTTTTTGCACATGAGGGTTAATTAGATCGGAACCTACTGTTCAAAGTTGATTCCAAACCACTACAAGCATCCATGCCCATGGTGGGATTGGAAATCACGAACTGTTGAACCGAAAGCAAGATGGCTGCCAGTTCGGCATCTTCTTAACGGACGTCATAAACGCCAGTTACAAGCAACCAATCGACGACAAATAGTTCTACTCGATATGGGAATATCCAGTGTGTCTTGCAAATGCTGACGAATTTCGGCAGAGGTGCTTTGCGGGGCCGCCTATTGTCGGACGCGTCGATCCACGTGTGCTATCGTGACACTGACTGCACAGGTACCACTCAAACGTTACACAGTTCTTTATTCCCACCATCTTTGCCACACAGCCGGTGCACTGTGGACGCGTCCAGGTGTTTATCAGTACCAATTTGCCGTAAGAACCAATCTACACATTTTTGCACACGAGGACTACTTATACCATCGTCCTTGCCGTTATAAACAAACCATAAAATGGATGTTTTATCTTGTCTTTTTCCTTTTACTTTTTCCTTAGTTCTACATTCAACGTGTTTCATTTTGCAAGTAATAGCGCTAATTATTTAAAAATTTGATAAGTAATTATTTATAACAAGAGATATTTTTCATGATTTTGAAAACTTTTGCAAATGGAAAATTTTTTTAAAAAAATACTTTATTACTGCTGGTAAAAATTATGAATGGATTTTTCTAATCGCCGACTACACTCAAACATTAAAGCCTAGTTTTCTACCGCTCGAAGAATGCCAGACAGCAAATTCGTCGACAAATTGGATTTACAGCACCGTTTTAATACGATGAGACGTAGATGACACGTTAACTGAACGTTTCTGATTAAATGCATGGGATATTTTAAACCAATGAAGTTGTAATAAAGTGGCGTAATCATGATCTCAACTGAAACGAAAAATACTATCACTTTATGTTCTATTATTTTAGACTTTATGTTCTATTACTCAATAAACGTTCGATCATTTTAGGACAAATAAAAAATTAAAACAAAAACACCCCATTAAAAACCAAATGCATAGAAATGAATCATCATAACTTTTTTTTTTCCAATGATTTACCACTCTTCACTTAGAGAAGTTAGTTTCATATAAGAAGTCTTTTCTTCTTAATTTACATAAATTTAAAAGCAGAGTCCTTGGAATGTGTAACATATTTCTATATCTAACAATTTTAAATATCTATTTAAAGGTTTTTAAAATCTTCATCAGTTTTATACACAGTTTACTTATGATTAAATGTGTGATGTCAATATCAAGGAAGTTATGTTGAAGATGTATTTCCCAGAATTCAAAAAGTAATTTCTAAGGAGGGGATCGATAAAAGATTCAAAATAAATCGATTTAATTATATTCATTAGTGATATGCCGTTGTGAAAACTTAATATAATTGTACACAATAAGGGTATATAAGTGTCATAAGGATTACAATAATGAAATTTACCATTATCCTATAAATTAAATAAATGTTCTCAAAACAAAACCAATCGTGATTTGAATTTTCCTGAAAATTATTTTATCATATTTTCGTTCCTTTACACTAGGCGCTCTGTTAGTATCCTATTAAAAACACAAGTAACCCAATTAATAATATTTTAACTGTTTTGTATGATTAAAGGCGATAGAAATTATAATGCTTAGGATACACTATATTCTAAGATAAGAATAGTGGAAATACAAACTGTTTTTTGTTGAATTCTCTATTTTTTTTAAAATCAATATAAATATGCATTTAAATATTTCTCTTTGTATACCACAACTTAATACATTCAAAATGATATTCATCGCAGCCTTGTGATAAGAATCGCGTTATTCAGAGTGAAAAGTCTCGAGTTCGATCCTAACCTCTATTGATAAATGGATGAGAAAATGTAGCATTTCTGTTTACGACATGCATCTTTGTTAAATTTGATAATGATATTTCCAGATTTCAAGTGAATATGGGCAACTATCTATGAAAACGCCGTCCAGAATAAAATACATTCTCAAAAATACAATATAATTCTAATTTTGAATTTTTTTCAACTCCAAAAAAAAAATTTCCATTGTCAGTTGAAAACGAAATGTTAACTGGAAAATACCAAAATTACATTTTCTTAGTGTGAATCAGAAATATTTTTTACACAACAAGTGAACAAACAACTTATCTGTATAAGATTGTGAAACAACATATCCATCAATGCATACTGAAAAAGTTCCACCAAAGAGAATACACAAGAATAGTCAACTGTATATAAGAGAGTAGTGATTGGTTTTTGCCTCAAGATTCAAACCATTTCAGTCCTTGGGTGCAACTATTTTTGTTGAGAAAAAGAAAATGTTTGTTTCGCGCGATTTTCAGTTTTCCAGATATTGCTTCAGCAATATTCAGTCATTCTTCTTACATGTAAAAATGTATTTCAAAGGAAAACGTTTTAGAATCAAAGGAAGATTGTTTCAGGCATTGAACATGTCTTTTGAAATTTGAAGAATCCTTCCTATTGTAGTAAAATTGCGGAAAGAAATCTTATGTTCGCTCCAAAACAAAACATTTTGAGAAAAGGCTTACGTTTCAGTGAATAAAAACTATAGAAACTTTATAGCAATTTTAGAGAATTATTTTTGTTAGTACAGGTTAGTGTAAAAATGTAGCAAATAATAAAAGTAGTCTTCAAATGTTATGAAAACTAATACTTTCGATTCCTTTGAACAAATCAAATCCATATATT
Organism: Latrodectus elegans; assembly: GCA_030067965.1. Taxonomy (NCBI): domain Eukaryota; kingdom Metazoa; phylum Arthropoda; class Arachnida; order Araneae; family Theridiidae; genus Latrodectus; species Latrodectus elegans. The sequence goes on from CM057820.1 coordinate 66,789,933, forward strand.
TATCTGAATTAATATATTTATTAACATTTTGCTAATTTTTTGTGTTAAAACGCTTTAAAATTGCTTCTTTCACACAATTGCTAATTAAACGGAGTTTAAAAATTTTCGAATCCCTGCTAGTATACAAAATCCAGTATCAGAAGATCTATCGAACTGAAGGGCAGAATAACCAATCAATTATCAGAAATTGATTTTTCAATATACATCTTTAAAATAAAAAGAAAATTCAATTTAATGAGATTTTATAATAATTTAAACAATATTGGACTGAGGATATAAAAGATCCATGAATTAAAAATGGAAAAAAAAAGAGAAATATTATTGGGAAGGGGTTTTGTGGTAATCAAATTTAATCAAGAGCGCCAAACTAAAATTTGCCGCACTCTGTAATACAGTCTATTGCTACCGCTTATTGCCTATGCTAAAACTTTAATCACGATTCATCGATGATTAGAGACAGTCTTCATTACCCACAATGCCCTGACAGCTCCACCCTTCCATTTGGGATGCGCAAACAATCGCCAAGTACGCTTAATCCCAAAATTCAATAATCCGGGCGCAGAGCGTCACTAATTAGTTCGGATTACCAACACCAGATGAGACAGAAGCCAGAAAAACAATTGAAAAAGACGCCATATACCAAAAAGCTTAGTGAAATGGACATAATATGACATTTTTACCTTTCTGCCCTTGGTGTAAGAGACATTTAATTTTATATCTCTGAAAATATTTGTCGATATTGATCATAAGTGTATATATATATATATATATATATATATATATATATATATATATATATATATATATATATATATATATATAATATACAATATGTACGTCAAATTTGATAAGTGGGACGTATTGAAATATGAGAATGTTGCTGAGATAAAATATGGTATTTTATCAAGGTATACATCAAAGAGTATAATCTTAATAATAATAAAGATAAGGAGACAAAATAGCAATGGTAATTTCAAAACTTGAAGTCACAATTTTAATAAAAGAAGTTTATAGTAATAATGAAAAAAATTTAACTAGAAGATTGCAATCGAAAAAAATTCTGAATTTCTAATAAAATATTTTGTTAAAATATTTTTTTATCAAAAGCACTGTACGCGTTAAATTTGATCCTCAGGAAAGAATAATAATAAATATAGATAATCAATAAATCATTGAACAAAGAAAATAAATATTTCGCTATAAATAATGAATTATATAAACTACATATATAAAAAGTTAAACAAAAATAATAAAGCAATTAACATTATTTGACATTATTTTTGAATTTCAATGTTAATTTTTTATTAAATTGGATAAAAAATTAATTAGTATATGACGTTTTCTAAAACTCTATAATTTATGTCACCATTAATATTAAAGTAATTACATTTATTTCAACATTATAATACATCCTGATTATAGCTATGCATCTAGGAGACAAAATTATAATAATTAAATTGTTATTTATTTTTATATAAAAGGAAAATAAATTAAAAGCATTTCAAAAACGAATAATGATGCTTATTTGAATATCATAATATAAATTAATGCGTGGTTATGATATGAGCATAATTATTATGAAAAAAAATAAATATGAAAATTATCGTACTATATAATTTAAAAAATATCTTCATTCTTTTACATTAAGATAAGTAACTTTTTGACCTAAATTTTATTATCAAAATTTCTAAACCAATTATAATAATCTAAATTAATCAAAATTTATTTTTTCTAAATTATCATTAAACTATATTCTTAAGAGTTTAATGTTATTATTTAAAATTCTGATTAAAAACTATATTAACATTTTATTAGATAAAATATTTAAATAATTATAAAAGTAATTAGTTAAAGAAAATAAAGAAAAAATATTACAAACTGTTCTAACATAAAAAATAAAGAGTTGATTATTTAAACACTAAATAATTTCAAAAACGTCCCTTAATTTTATCGAAATATCTTTCAATAAGAAACTTAATCTGATCTTATCTTATTGATTGAATTTTATTACTCAACCCATTTTTTTAAATTAATTACTATCTAAATCATTCGATTATAATGGAAAAATATTTCAACGTAAATAAAACTATACAAATTTAAATTCGTTAAAAAAATAAAGAAAAAGATGTAAACAAAATACTCTAAGAATTTAAAACATCATTCATCACACCGTTATTTATTTTATTTATTTATTTATTTATTTATTTTTTGTAAAACATTCAAGCATATAGAACTTTAATAAAAAATTTTCCCGGTATTAATACGATATTTAAAGAAGAAAAAGTTAAAAAATTTTAAAAAGATAAAGAGAACAAAAGACAAAAGTGAGATTCTTTCTTTGATCTCTAATATCAACACTTCGAGCCGACAAGATCTAAAGTGGTACAAATAAAAAAAAAAAAAAAAGTCCGAAATAAATTACATATAAAAACTGTTCTTTAAAGTCAAAGAATAGTCTTCTTTTCTATCCTTTTTTGAATTATTTTTTTATTTATATCCGAATTCCAAGTCTATAAGACCACAACCAATCTAAAAACGCTACCTTAGAGATTTACAATATTTATCCCCTTTTCCGAAAGAAGCAAATCTTAAGGGTTTTTTTTTTATTTTTATACAAACCGCCGCATTCAGAGAAGCATTACCTTTCAGTGGCAGAGGGGAAAAAAAAGGGAAAAAAAACATTCCTCAAAGCAAGGATTGGGTAGCTTGTTTTTTAAGCAGATGGCATTGGGCTCACGTAAGTACTAAGGCGAGAAAAAATATTTCGGGCAGAAAAAAAGGAGCATTATGTCTATATGGGCGTTCTGTATAGATGGATATTTGCCAGTTCAGAAGATTAAAAGCAACTACCAGCCATGGAATGTAGAAAAGGTTCAAAGGGGGGGGGGAAAACACATGTTCTTTTCGCTAAATGGGATTCCGTTATTGTACCCAAGTACATTGGAAAAATGGAAGCGCAAAAAAATAATAAGTAAATGAACACAATTTTATAGTAAATGTTTCCAAACATAAGTCTAAATATAATTGGATTAAAAGTATCTTGAAAAGTTCTGCTTAAAAACCAGTCGTGATAAAATGAAAAATAACATAAACATGCAAGAAAGAAAAAAGAAAAAAACAGTTTCATGATGCATTTTATTTATTATTAGTGTAGTAGTATATTCTAATATTTCATTTCAATCTGAAGCAAACATTTAACCTTATAGTGTAAGCAAATATCAACATTTGATATGATCAACAAAAAATGGAGCTAATTTTTTTTTTTCGGGATTGTTGAGAGAGAGCAGATTAATCCGTAATTAAAAGATATACATAATAAAAAAGCTGAAAAACATGTTAATTAATACAAAAAGTAGAAACACAGATACAACAATTTAATTAATATTAAGAATTCAAACACAGCGTTTAATATATTATTCGGAAAAAAATATTATTTCCGTTTTTTATTTGGCATTTTAGTCAAATTTTGATAGAAAAAAATATAGTTTTGACACAAAATGTTTACCATAAAAATTAATTTTGGACAAACTATAAAGGTATTTATTTACATTAAAAATTAACAAATCAAAGAGTAAAAAACTTGTTTTGAAAAATAAATAAATAAAAAATTTAGAACAATTAACATCAAAATATTTTTTTTTGGCGCTCAAGGATAATTGTTTTTTGCACACGCGAGTGATAAGTAAACAGTATCTAATGATTAATTATGAGAATTCCGAAGTTCTACAAACACCCAAGCACTAAATGGTATTCGAACCCACGAATTCTTAAACAAAAGGCAAGAGGGCGATTAGCATCGAAATCTAAATGACACTTACTTTTGGAATGCATGGGTTAAGTGTAAAACGGGTGATGTCTTCGTTTATGAGATTCGAAGTTTAATGCATATATTAACACTAAAATTTCATTTTAGAATAAAATTGTGAGGACGTCAAATCATAAAATCATTTGACTCTTTAATTCTTGGAACACAATCAACAATTAAAACATAAAAAGATATTTACGTTCAAAAATTAAACTTGTTGCACAATTTTTTTTATAAATTAATAACTAAGAAATTGGCTCAGATATTTATATTAATCGTAATCAATTTGCATACCTGCCAAAGGAAAGCGTAAAAATGGAAATCAAACATGTAGTTTAGAATAATCACAATGTTTTTTCTTTCATCTTTTCGAAATATATTTCTATGATTCAATGATTCGTCAAATAAAATTGCTTTTTGATTGTGGCGATAAAACTACTTAAAAACCAAGGGAACCATTCATCCTTTTTGTGATCAACATAGCCAAGGGTAGTTAATTTGATGATAGCTTATGTGTTCAGTTGTAAACATTAGATTAAACAAGATATAACTAATCAATTAAAACAATTGGAAATGTTTTAAATATAATTGCATAAATTTTTCGTCTCATGAATTATTTACAGACAGCATTATTTTGAAATCTTGTGAAATTATTTCGTAAAATAATTTTATCTAGATTTTTTTTTATTTAATCTTTTAAATAAGAAAAAAAAAGAAAAAAACGCATGGCCACAAGAATAAGCATTTTTTTCTGTACAATTTAATCCAAAAATATTTTTGGGAAAAAATGAAAATTATAAGATACTTTCCATCAATGAATCCATAATTATTTAAAATAATTTCATCCTAGCAAGAATTAGCTTGGAAGCCGAAATAGCAAACGGAGGATAGTATAAAAAGCATGAAGGATGCCATTGCAGCGAAAGATATGCTGAAAATTTATAAACAGCTATACCAATAAATGCATTATCCATCTCACACAATTTAAAAGGATCTAAATGCTACAACATGTAGAAAGCGGTTCGCGCGTTGCGTCACAATAATGACAGTAAATTCTAAGAAATTTTCTCTTCCAATGGCAGATTGTAGACAGTTACAACTGAGTCTATTAATCAATTGTTCCCTAATACCCAAGGAGCCGTACAGACACAGCGACCTCTTAGCCACCGAGGCGTTGCCCCGGATGCACCACAGGGGGTGGGCCACCATCGCACCCTCACACATGCAATAAGGACCCGTTTATAGGGTAGGCATCATTCATACTTCATTCACACACACAAGGAAATGACAAAGACAGGATAGAGAGAGAAAGAAAGTATATCCATGCCTGAACCGGGATTCGAACCTTCCTATCCGTAGTCAGGCACGCTGACCTCTAGACATGTTGGCCAGCAATTCTAAGAAAATAGCAAAATAAATTTATCCTTTTTCCAGACAACACAAAATATAAAAAAAAACTGTTACTGACAAGGTAGATATTTTGTAGTAATATTCGCCAAATCTAAGTTAAATGTTCATTTTATTCTTATTTAATAACGCAAAATAGGTAATTCCGGACGAGAAGTCTTTGAGCGAATTCTCTTAAGTATATTCCATCAGCTAAATTATTTTGTTAAAAATGTCCTCAGGGTAGGCAATAAACTTTTAAAAAATACATGTTTCGAATCTATACATTCAATTGAAGAAATAAGATTTAAGAAAATCTTTAGGCAAATCTTTTATCGAAAAAATCGTACAATATCATAAAAATACAAGAAGATAGTCGACATAAAGACGAAGCTTAAAGATTTTATATCAAAATCTTCACCGAGTGTAAGCTCTTGAAATAGAGCCTAAATAACTGTAACATAAAAAAAAGTTTAACATTTGACGAGTGAAATGTATGCAGTAAATAGAAACGATTTTAAGCAAGATTATAATGAATATTTTGGGAAAAGTTCACCATGGCATAGTGATAAAATTGCAGACTTCGGTGTGGAAGGTGAGGAGTTAGTCACTTTCGAATCAATAAGGAATCGTTTTCATACGTGAGCAAATTCTGAAAACAGCACATGGACAATCTATTGTAACGGGAGATGGGTGTTGCATTTCAATTTTATTTATTAATTTTTCTATGCATATCTAGTACGAAGGCTTGACATCACTTACTGGACAATCTAACAAACAAAGGAAATTTAAGAGCCCTTAATTGACTTTCCGGAAAATTTTCCTTAGACAGTAGTCTGCATTCACGTGTTACGAGTGACGGAACATTGAAGACTCCCAAGCAATCTTTCCCGACAAGCTTATATGGAGAAGGCCGACATCCATCCTGTTGTTCAACAGTGCTTGGGATCGCACCTGGAAGCTTTTCTTCAGAACAGCGAGTCTTACAATCAAAATCCAGAGTGGGTGCTTGGGAATACTTCAGGATTTCCAGCCAAGCGACTCATGAGTATATGGCTTATATACATGAATATTTAAAAGGGAATACTCGTTGTAGGTTGCTAAAATCTATTGTCAGTAGATAAAAAACAGCTTAAGACTATAGCCGGCCGTAAAACTGACTATTTACGATAGGTGAACCGAAGGATTTTTTAGGGAAAATTCTAAAGTTACTATTTGTATTAAAAGAAATCCAACTAATTTTGCAGGAATCTGTTAACAAGGGACTTCTCAATAAAAAGATCCCTTGAATCAATATTTTTCTTTTGAATAAAGCTTTTATCGCTCATGGTTGTTGAATAAAAAATTTTTAACGCCCTTTATTGACAGACATAACTATAGCATTTCTAAGAAAAGTTAGACAAAACTCCCTTTTAAAAAAATATACTTTTATTCTTTTCTTAAAATGAAATAAAAATTATTCCACTTCATTAGGAGTGAAATATCCTATCAATAAAATTTTTTTTTTATACTTCATTTAGATCTAAGATTATAAAACAAGATTTTCTTTTGAACAGTCTGGAATAGTGTGTGTCTGGAGAACTCGTCACAATCTTTTTATTCTCATCTCTTCGAAGAACTAATTCAGAAAGACGCCAGCCAATCAGCAATCAAATGGAATAAAGAGCGAAGGAAAATCTATTTAATTCTTTACTTGTGGAAATTCTACTCGGAGTTTTTCCTCAGAAAAAGAATAGAAGTAGAAAATCAATTGCAAAAAATGCGTAATTTTATACTGATATATAATAATTTTGAAAAGTTATTTAGAGTTTCGTATAATTAATTTTGTAAACATGGTATAAATATGAGATGTTAATCTTACATATATTCAGTTATGAAACAAAACTGAATACCATTCAAATTTAAAAACTCCAAATGATAAAAATAATAAGAATTTCAGCATAGAAACTTTATAAGGAAATTTTATGATTTTATGTACAGAAATTTTCTAAAAAATAATTAAACTACTTTTAAAAAATTTATTTAAAATATCCAAATAACTAGCAGTTTTCTTAATAAAACAAGATATTATTGAAAGAAAGGAAATAAATTTTTCGTATAATTTAAAAAATATTAAATGAAATTTTTTTAAATATAATATAAAAACAATATATGTTCAACTTGATGATTTACTTTTAAGTTTCTTTTTCATATTAAATGAGAGGAAAAATGTCTATACCAGAAAATATAGTTTTATATTAACAAATAAAGAATCATAAATTTAACATAAAATGTTATTTATGATTTGAAAGTGTATACATAAATTTAAAAATATTTATGATACATAATTAATACAATAATTTGTCAATCATGTAACTCGATTAAAGAAAATAAATGATTAAAAATAATTACTTGATGATGGTAAACATAAGGAAAAAATTTGTTAATTTCAAACAATAAAATTACAGTTTTAAAGAAATAAAATAAAAAAGAACTATAACTTTTAAAAAAAATATATCTAATCATAGGCCTATCCATGATAATAAATTAATAGTTTCACGAAAAGATTTTCTGACAAAAATATCCTTTTCTTTAACCGAATTGATACTTGTATTACACAAATTTTAAACCTGTTCCTATTTAATCCAGATTATCGGTGACCCAAATGTTCAAGTTCGGTTTCACAAGTTTCTAATGTAATAATAAATTTATGAAAATTGTAAAATTCATTTAAATGGATTTTTTTTTATTTTAAGAAATTACAAAATTACATGCCAATATTCGCGAATATATAACTAATGATTTTAGGCAACGGTTTCATGTAGCTAATTTAAAACTCAATTTATGAGTTTTTATTATGCTTTTTTAATAGCTGAAAACAGTATCAAGTAAAAAATTTCAACAATTAATAAACTGACATTCCAATAAAATTTGATACAAAGCAATAAAAGCATTATTCATGTACTTAATATTAGCGGAATTAATCAATATGAATTCTTTCTCAGTTGTCTGAATAGTTTCATCAAATTTTGTTCACGAGTTTTAGATAATAATTTATTTATATAAAACATAGAACAAAATAAAATTGAAAAATTATTCATGAAACAAAACTTGATTGAAAGTACTTCATGGAATGTATACAATTTGCTTGCTGTATAATTATCTAATACTAATTAATTGGTTGGTGAAATTAATTTGTATTCGTAAGCAACAGAATAAGCAATACATTATAAATCAACAGTCATATAAAATTTAGAGTTTAGTAATAGAAGCATTCTTCATTTAGTAACTGTATACATTATAAATGAAACAGAGCTGCACAAAACAAGAACTTCCAGACGCATTTAATGCGTTTTATTCCGTTAGGGGAACAGAAGGCGATTTCTTCAAGTAGGATGTCCTCTGTAGAGATTTTGCGAAAACTGGAGCACTCCCCGTTTAATGAGATTGTCGCTTCCACCGCCATTTAGCAGCGCCCTGGTTAAAGGCGGAAGATCCCAAGGCCGTCCGCCCCAGAGGTCACAAAAGGAAAGGAGGGCCCCGAATTGCGCTTTCTGATGAATTAATGAGGAATTTCCTTCGATGCCACACTTCTGAAAGGATGGCGTCCGGCGCAGATGAAACCTGGCGCTCATCTGCATCTGAAGTTGCGCCAAGATGCATCGGCGAATCTAGTTATCCTTAAAAGAATAACGCCTGATGTAATGAGAAACGCTGCTTTGAATTGCGTTGAATAGAAGAGGAGGATAAGGTCTGGTGGAATCGATACATTATGACATTCCAAGACTCTCATTAATTCCCTCTTTCTCACTATACAACGAAAAGGAGATGTATCATACGTATAATGTCATAATAACTGGTCTTAATAAATTGTTAATTTGGTATTTCTGATAAACCCGTATTTTACAACTGAAAGGCACACTATAAATCTCCCAGAATATGGGCCAAAATGTAATTTTGAGTAATGACCGCTAAAAGATGTAGTGAATGAAGCAAGACGATTAGAATAAATATCACCTAAATACATAAAAATATATAAATAATAAAATTCAATCAAATGATGTAGAACATTTTTTGAATTTAATATGACTGAATATCACTTTTAACAACAATTTAAGTCAAAGTTTTATTTCAAAATTATGCAAGATGTTACAGATATAGAGTGATGTGAAATATCTAACAAATTTTTAACCACAGAGAACACAACTTTTATTTAAAGGTAAAGTTTAAAATTTTCTAGAAATAATTTATTTCATTCATTTTATAATAAAAATGTGGCTTAGAATTCTAGTTGCTTCATTCGATATAGTCTAAGAATCACAATTAAAGGTACATGTGCAAGGTAGGAATAGAACCCATGAATTGTTCAACTGAAGGCTGTAACCGAAACGACCTTAGGTTAAACAATTTACAAATGGGCAATATTAAGAGTATGGGATATATTTATGCATCAATTATTGTTTTATAGAACTTCATTGTAAGACAAAAGTGGCCTAGATGGAAAGGGCGCCGTTCTCCTAATCAGCCTTCTCACTCGAATTCACTAGACAGCTTGAATTCCGGTTTAAGCAAAGATCCGTCATAATCACAATCGTAATTATATCAATGATACACCCACAAGACGAACATGCAGAGCTACATATTTCTAAACTACCAACAAATAACCAAATCAATATACCGACCAACAATATTTTCTCTAACTTTCACAACACACTAAAAGAATATGAGATACTACACGTTTAACAACAAAAATCAGCTCGACAGTGATAGGCTAGACCGAGATTGAGGTCGTTGCTTTCCGAATATGAGAGCATTTGTTTTACCGTACATATTACGAAGGATTTCCACTTCCTTTCTTTGTCTACGAAATGAGTAAACAACGAGAAGAAGAAATAATAAAATTTACGTTGCTTTCTTTTCTGAAGCATATTATATTCAGTTAAAAAGATGTCATAAAATTGAACTAAAAAAAAACTATGTAAAAAAAAAATATATTCACCAAAATTTTTATTTTACCAATGCCTTTGAAAGTGAATTTGTAGTGTGGTTGCATAGTATAAAGTATAAAGCTTAGATGAATAAATATAAATAATAGTGCCGATATATACCACAAAAAAATTACATTTTAAAGTGCTTGATATGATATAACAGTAAGAGAATATCAAAGTTTAATTTTTGTCTAGTTAAACATAATCTAATGCATAATTTAAATGTGATATTTTGTCAAAATTTACTTCAAAAATAAAAAAAGTGTGCAGCTAAATTATTTTTTTTAAATGTTCAAGTATAATGAAATGCCTCTAATAATTTTTTAGACATTCGACGGTAGAAAAACAATTTCTGGTTACTTTTTTTTTTCCAATGGCAGATTGTAGACAGTTACAACTGCAACAGAGTCTATTAATCTATTATTCCCTGATACCCAAGGAACCGGCCAGAAGCAGCGACCTCTTAGCCACCGAGGCGTTGCCCCAGGTGCACCACAAAGGGTTTGCCACCATCGCACCCTCACACATGCCATAGGGACCCGTTTATAGGGAAGGCATCATTCATACTTCATTCACACACACAAGTAAAGGACAAAGACAGAATAAAGAGAGAGAAAGTACATCCATGGCCTGAACCGGGATTCGAATCCAGGACCTTCCTATCCGTAGTCAGGCACGCTGACCACTAGACAAGTTGGCCGGCATTTCTGGTTACTTACTTTAGAAAACTTTAAACTTATTTTGTATTTTTGAATGATTTTGAGATTCCTTGAATATTTTTTTGCTTTAAAATGAATTAAGAACGTTTGATTTATATTATGATAGTCAAGTTGTTCAATTTCGCCGATTAACGATTTAAGTTGTTAACTTTACCTATTGAAGCCGCTAAATACGGATAATGACAATTTTGAGTCACGGTAAAGAAAGAAAGGCAGCGTTAATATCATCCATTATAAGCTTTAAAAACCATATTTGAGCAGTGACACATAAGATCAATTTAAAAAGACCCTTATGTCAAATGGCAGGCTTTGATAAGGAATCTGCGACATTGTAAATAAAACGATATGCTTCCTCATCAAATTTTATCACAGTCCACCAAGAAAGGGTTAGATTAGTCTTAAGTGCACATGTCCTAATAAAGAGTCATGCATTTTGCAAGATAAGGAACATCGGTCGATACCAATCACTGTTAAACAACAAGAGACAGCTGATTCTCACCTGCATTTATGTCTACTTAGGAAGGTACTTAGATTTATTCACAAAGATTCTACATTTACAATACACGAAAACGACGGACTATTTATGGCGAAATCTTCTCAAAGTAAAATTCCGTATAAGAACAATATAAAAGACACGAAAACAACTTTCACCAATTTGGTTGCTTACTATATGGGGTCGAAAGATTAATCGTAACCCTAATATTTTCTGTTCAGAAACAATTGGACATGCACATCGACGTATAAAAATCAAAAGATTATATTATTTCACTTTTATTATGAAAATATTGTAAAAGAGCTAAGTAGCATGATAACAATTATTTTAATTGTTGTGCTTATGTTTGAATGTAAGTTAGACACTTTATCAGAGCATAAAATCCAGGGGAATTCTGTTGAAGATATTGAGATTGGAAGCTTGTAGATTATTAACAGCACTCAGCTTAGTACCGTTGTTTGAACTACAATGGATAGGTACTTTATATTTTCTACGTTTCAAGTTGCAAGAGTAGATCAAAAGTTTAAAGGTGTTCTTTTTTGCGACACGAGTAGGTGGCCCATTCTCTGTTAGAGACGCCCGCTATATTTACATGCTTTCTGACAACTTATTATTAGGTAGTTCACTCAGCGGTATCATCGACTCATATTTGAATCTGTAATTTGTCTTACAAACACAAAACGTGTTTCCATTTTCACTATAGATCGTGAAAGACAGAAATCATACAGAAATGAATAATAGTCGCAAAGACTTGTTTCATGTTTTCACAATTAATAGGAGAAATAAAATTTTCATAAAAAATAGAACATAATCTCGTATCACCAGAGGAAAAAAATAACAGAAAACTCCAAAACAGCGATTTTTTAACAGGTGCATGAATAATCTAGGAAAATACCATCAATGTCCCGATTACAATATCTGGAATCAAGCTTCAGGTATTTCACATAGAAGAATACGGTCTTGTTATTTGACAATAGAATGGCTTGAATACGTTTCATTTGAAGTAACGTGCGACATAAGCTTCAGCTGGATACTTTTGTGTATAAGCTTTCAGTTAAATACTTATAACATATTTCCGCAATTAATTTGAAAGCGCTTATACAGTTGCTTTTGAATAAACTCTCATGCGAGCAGACTTTTGAAAAATTGTGGCTGTATTCACATTTTATATATTCTCACCAAAATGGAACGAGTAAAATTATGACATTATACATGAGCAGGTGGTAAAAGCTCATTCTTTAGAGTGCAAGGTTTCGAGTTGAATCTCAGTCACTGTTGAACAAAGGGAGATGGATTGTTGCGTTTCTGGCTGTCTGCATGCACACATGCTAAGTTAGGGTACTTGAGAATTATCCGAGTTTTCACCCATGCGAAAATGAATATGACCCACAATCTATGAGAAGTCCTCCCAGAATCAATTACGTAGTTAACAACAAAATGCCCAACAGCTTTAAACCATTAAGTAGTCTCCAATGCGGTGTCAAAACAAGTAAATGGCACAGATGTTGTGTAATCCAGCAATGGTATTTTGGCAACTCTAATATTAACATCGTCACGCAAGTCACAATGCATCAACTTGGCCACATTTTTCATGGCCAAAAAATTCAGTTTGGCACGTTGGATTATACGGCATCTGTGCGCAATCAATTTCTGAGAAACCACCCTATCAGACATACATCCAGAAGTTAAATATCAACATTCATTTGTCATTGCCAAACAATGTCCAGATCGAACCTGCTACCTTTTACTTTGAAGGCTAGATTTTTATTTTTGAGGAACAGAAAGTCTCAAAGAATATTTAGTGGCGGATTCAGATCACAAAGACTTAAAATTAACAATGAAACAACAGTTATTTAAACGAAATATTCTACTTATAATATGTATTAAACTTCAAATCATTAGTTTAACTTAAATGCATAATAAACTAAAAAGGACGGTGTATTTTCCTGCGATTAAAAAGGGAAAATGATTTATTTATTAAAAAAATTTTAAAATTTATTACACAAGGAACATTTTTCGAAAGTCCGTGGAATGATCATTAACTTCGCCAGTTTAATTAAAATTTTAATTAATTGCTAAGAAATAGAAACGCAACAACCTCCGATGAAATGTAACAACTTATAGTTAAGGGAATTAAGTACTAATTGCTATACAGCTGCTGTTTACTTATTTTAAGCTTAAAAAAACTTTTCAGCAATCGATTTAATATCCTGTTTTCCTGTTTAAAAGCGAAGGAGTTTGAACTTCCTTTCACAAAATATCCCGACAAAAGTAATTTCCTTTGAAGAGTACGATCTCATGAAAGCAAGATATGAAAGATAGCCTCGAGGGTAAACAATTTTTGAATTTCTTGCAATTTCCTTTCACGTGATTATGAAATATTATTTCAAAAGTATTCCCAATTTATCAATTCGTTTATTTTTTTAAACACATGGAAAAATCTCTCTTCGAATAACATTTCCACCACTTCTAACTGTTTCAATGAACGAAAATTCGGCAAATGATATACACTTTCAAGTGTGAAATTTATTGTTTGATTTCAGGTTCTTCTTCTTAAACTATGATATTTATTTCTAAATAGAACCTCTATATGTAATGTAATTAATGTACCACTCTGGAATATACTTTAAATATATTTCTTAAAAGACAAAGTGAATATACATGATGGAGTATATTAACATAAATTGAAAAATTTTTTTCCTAAGGAGAAAAACATTAACAAAAATAAGTTTCTTCCATTTATATAACAAAATGATTATATAACACAGAAAATAATATATATATATATATATATATATATATATATATATATATATATATATATATATATATATATAGTGTGTGTGTGTTTATTTCCTTCGTATCTCACAACTTTAAATTTTGAGCGCTGAAATAGCTATAGTTATAAAAAGTGCCGACCTATAGAAAAATTATCACGGTCTTCAAGATTAAATGATTTACAATGCATCTGGTAGTAAATGTTTCGGAAATTAACGATTCTATTTGGAAAATTAAATAAGATATAAGGAAAAAAGTAAGTCACTAAATTGTAAAACAGCAGAGAAATAAATCTTTCTTGCGACCAGACATGCGAAAAATTGCATACAATACACCTTGATTTGTGTGTAAGTTTCAACGCAGTAACAAGAGCAAACAAACAAATGCAACTTGTCCAAAGTACCTTTAATCTCATTCAAAATTGTTGGATTTACAGTGGATTTTTATCATGTTGCCATTGGTTTGCTTCGTTGCAAGTAAAAGTATTTACTTTCTTACATGGTGTTCTGTGATAATACTATAGAAAATGAAACAATATTGGAAATAGAGTATAAAATATAATACGATAGTACGCGTCCTTTTTCTTTCCATTTTTGTGCGCAAAGTGTCTTTGATACCAAAGAACTGTTCATCTACATCTTTGTAATAAAGTATTTTCCCGAATCATGTCCAGTTTACGTAAAATGGCTGCTAACTTTGGAATTTAATCACTAGAAGCGCTGCAAGCATCGGCTCGTAAATATTCTAATACTTCAATATCAATTGAAGCATATCTTCGGGTGTATATGACTTACATTCTTAAGGTAACACTTCAATACTCCTTTTAGTCATCATATGTTATATGATTGAGGGATAAGAGAAGACTTTACTGAACTTTCTGCAATTTTGAAAATCTAATTCCAACAATAACAAATGTTATAATGATTTGTCAGTATTTTCTGTTAATAACTTTAGCAACAAATGCTACTAAATAACCTAGGAGGAAAAATTAATTATACTTGTAATTTAATTGAAATGCTGATAACTTTAATTCTGAATTAAAATCAAAGCATAATGATTATAAAAATAAAAACTTAAGCTAATGTTTTTAAATATTTACAGGAAGTCACACGAGAGATTTTCTCGTTACATACAGAATAATTCCGTAAACCACCACCAAAATATAAGAGTTCAAAGCACTTCGATATATTCTTGTATAAAGGATTCTTTAAAAATTTATAAAAGTTTCTCTGAATTAATTTAAATACTTTGTTGCAGATAATTAATCATCTTTACACAGAAACAACATTCTCATATTTTTTTATATTCTCGTTTTACACTCTGTTGACAAAAAGAATTTAAAGTCTTATAATCGTCGCGAATTTATAATCATATGAAAATAAAATTTAATTTTTCTTTAAAAAGTTAAAATTATTACATACCGGATTTTAAAATTCTTAAAGTTAATTACGAAATGTATGCAAGATATTTAAAAATTAAATTTCACTCTAAAATGGGTACGAAAATGAAACAGCGACCCTCAATACTTAAAAATAGTTAGATGAGAAAAAACAAATAACCTGCATAAGTTACGTTAGAACGCTTAAGTTCGAAATATTCAGAATAATTAAATATTCAAAGTTCAGCAACAATGCAATGAAATGAATTAGCAGACGATAAAATTCAATAACAAATAATTTTCTAACAGAAAATAAATAAAAAATTACTTTAGCTGCAAGCAATATCTATGCGTGTTTAAAAGATTATTCACACAAAAGTATACCCAATTTATAAAAAAAACATAAAAATCTATTGTTTTTTTAAAAGAAAAAAAAAAGACTATATTTTCAAATAACTCTATGTGTAGGAATTGAATTCACTGTTATATATTTTACTGGGAAAAGTATTTCCCAAGGGGATTTGCCTTTATAACACACAGTAGAAAGGGCAAATATTTAAAATGCAACATTTATAAAATACATTACTTAAAACTGCAACTTCTGTGTGTGTGACATCCTTTTAATTTAAAGAAAATAACCATAAACGGAAAAAACTCTATAATTAATTCTAGGAACAAAACGGAAAACTTTGTTTGATAAAATATACATTTTAAATTATATTTGAAGGTAAAGTATACATGGAATACATGAATTCTTAAGAATCTTGAGGTAGACTTAAAAATGTAATATTTTGATATAAAAAGTTTTAAGATCAAACCAAAGTCTAGAGCAAGTGAAAAAGCGCTGCAGGCGCAGATGAAAAATCTATAGCTGCATACGGGAGTTTGAGAGACAGTTTCGCGCTCTAGAAGTCACCGAGAAGGTAAATCAAACAAAAACTAAGCGAACTTCCATCAGCGTGTGAAAACAGAGAAAAAAATTTGAAAGAGAAAAAACAGAATTGAAAACTGAAATAGAAAAATTGCCTTCTTCAAACTTTGTGTTCAAAAGAAAATTTAATTTCTATACTTCTCCTTCTGCCAATGTATGTATTTTTAAAGATCACCTTGAAGAATAGGCCGTGGTATTATTCGGCAAAAAGTCACTTAAATTTTAATTTTTGTCACTTAATCAATTTTAGTCATTTAAATAACGTGGAATGGATATGTTACACCTGTTCTTTGCATACATGTCTGTTCTGGTGGATGCTTGGGAGTCTTCCTGTTTTCATTTATGACAACCCATAAATCAAGCCCATTATTTATGAATAATTCTCAGGTAAAGCAATTATGGGTGAATATTGAAATGTCTTCTGTAAAAATTTTAGGCCGACTAAGCAGTACTGAAATATAGGTATGCAGTTCACTGTGAAACAGTAGTAAAGGCTCCACTTTTTGAAATGAAAGTCTGCAGAAAAATCTATTTAAGAATCTTGATTCACAGGAAGTTGGTATTTGGTACCTGTTTCATGGTAGGGTGGAAAAATAATTTCCAGGTTTTCTACTTTGCGATACATAAATATGACTTACTATCGTTGAAAATTCCTCGAAAATTAAAAAAAAAAAAAGGAAAAGGATGGGAAGGATGATCAAATTCCATTCACAATAGCTTACTGCTATAAAGTTAACTTCAATACGATATATGTATGTACTACAATATGAGCATGAATTTGATCCATCATAGTATATCGAAAGTGCCAATCTCTTCAGACTGAAACATTTCGGGTTCTACTCCAATCGAAATTGCGTTTATAGATAAGCATACACACTAGATGGCGTTAGTTACAATTGAGAGTTTCATGTATTAATTCCCTTATGCGTGAATACATTTATACGATAGTGAAAATTCTTTCTTTCAGGTTAGGATACTTTAGTGCAATGAAATTGTATGTATTTACAACGAAAAATTTAAACTTTTTGACATTTTTCTAAAGGAAATAATAAATATTGCAGTAGAAATAATTTCTTGTAAACAAATAAAAAATTAAAAATTCTAAGGTAAAAGTTTCAAACTGAGTACACACATAAATGTGAAATAATGCCTGAATTTTGTTATTCATTATTTAACACATCCTAGAGGGTAGTTTAACACCTAGATATTACAGTAGTGTTTTTCCCCACACATAGTTTTTATTTAGAAAAGAATATTTCATCGGTGATAGTTAGTCGCAATTACGTGTCGGGGGTAAAAAAATACCAAAAACTCGAAAATAACCACACCGCAAACATATGTATCGAATGCAGAAATTCAACATATATCACCTATAGTTCAGCAAGCAACGCACATAATCTAATTTAAGAATAACCATTCAAGTTAATGTTCTGACAGACCTACTAAGCCTTTATTTATAAAAATATTAACATAAAAATTATAAAACGTAATATTTACATTGCCTTACATGCATAGTTTACTTCACTCCACATTGTAGACAGTCAAGTGAAAGATTTTTGTAAAATATTTTTATACAGTCATCGCATTTTGCTATATCCTGCAAATTTCATTAAGAAATGAGTCATAATCATGGATTGCAAAAAAGAAATGTTGTTAAACAAACAACGCAGACATCCATGCTTAAAGCAGAAAATCATCGTCTACCTACCGTTATTCAATATTATTTGGCTTGAAACCGAGACTATTTACTCTAATGTAAAATCCTCTTCCTAACACATCAGGGTAAAAAGTCCCAATTTCTCAACCTTTAGATTCACCGTTAGTAAGTCACAACAAACCTGTTTGTAAAACAGATAATGTATTACACTACGATACAATTACTATGTCCATCAATTGCTAAGATGTTAACAGAGCGCTGTGAATAAAATCGCATTACGTAACAAAATCGGTGTACTGGTAAACGTTGGTAAATTAAACACTCCATCTTGGAGCAAATCGTATAATACTAAAATAAATTGCAAAAAATGTCATGAACGTTAATTTTTGTACCAAGTTATTCTTCTGTAATTTCACAATTTGTGATGTGTCGACGTGCTGCTGTATTTAAAAATGATAATAATAAGACTGCTGGAAATAAAACCCGAAGAAACAGAATTGATTCACGTCACAGATGCACAGCAAACATCGATTGCGAGAATTTATGATAAACTGGCATGCTGCACTGAAGAAACTAGCACGTAAAATGAAACAGAAGACTGTGTATAATACATCAGAACACGGTATAACACGGTGAGAGTGAGAATATGAGCAGAATGCAACAAATGAATTCCACTATGCATATCATTACGTATGTCCACTATGTATTTTTTCTTGAGATCGTTTAAGTAGAACATTAAAAGCTGAAGTCAATATGAAGGGAATATATGAATAGCCAATTAAAGCTTCTGTTCAATATTTCATGGACTCCATGGCCACTTCGTGCATGTATATATGTCCAGAATCTTTTTTAAAAAAAACCAATTAAATTAGTCCTCGTATGAAATAAACGTTAAAACTGCAGTATATCAAATATTTTTTTGAAAAAAGTTTTTTTTTTTTTTTTTTTTAAAAAATATAAGTCACTCTATGTATTAAGTCAAAATATAAAGTGTAAAAGTTATTCATATTTTGCTTCTTAACGCACACACAGAAACAAAATTCTTTCATATATGTTTACATACATATTATATTATGTATATTGAAACAAAAATATGAAAGCTTTACTAAAAATAATGATTGGAAGACAATTTATCCATACACAAGTTATGCAAATGAAGGAATGTAAAAAAATATTCTTATATTATATATAATTACTAGATACAATATAAAAGCAGATCAAAACATATATCGTTTACTCATAACCGTTATTTAAAAAAACACAGAAATTTAATGTTGCAAATAATATTTTTGAGTATTTATATAAACCCGAACACGAAATGTATTTGAATTTTACTATAAGTGAATTTAGTCATAAATAAGAAGGTGAGTTTAAATATTAAAAAAAAAATAATAATAAAATAAATTACTTCCACAAGAGTTTAAATCACTTGTGAATAGAATTTACAAGCTTAATCATCTTGTTTAGGCTTTCATCCTCAAGCTAGTTGCTCTTTTCACAGAAACTAAAGCTCGTCAAACAAACAACTAAACACGAAACTCGAGGAATCGAATACAATCTCGGCATACAGGAAAGAAAAGCTCTTTTCATCCAAGATATCAATAATTCGGTGAAAACTATCAAGAGAATGCACGAACGCACAGCAATCCAATATTTATCTAGATCGAGAGAGAACGAAGCTAAACTGGAAATACCCAGACAGCTTTATTAAAATAGATTTCCGAGAAAAGCGGACAGAACAGCATAGCAGCAAACACAAAAGAAATCGAAGCCATCGCCAATCACCAGATTCGTTATTGTGATCGGATATGAAGCAGCAACAAGTGGCGCGACCTGCAGACAGATAGAGGGAAAAAGCAAAATTCAATCCATAGGCTGCCGAACAGAAATCCCACTTGGTCGTAGGCGAGGAGAATCGAATGAGGTTGTGAAAAGGAAAACAAGCTGTAGGGGAAAAATCCCTCGAAGGGATTCTCACATAGATGGAAAGGGAAGAAAATTAATACAGTAGACGTTGGGAAATGGAATTCCGTCTAGTGTTTTCTATCAATCCGTGTAAGTTTTCATCACGAATTTTATTCTATAAATAATTAATTCTACAACTAAAAGGGCTGCCTGATTGGCATGCGACTAGTTTAGCATAAATTGAACAATATAATTAAATATAATTTATGTATTTTTGTAAGGTTCAAAATTATAATGGGTATTATAAAAACAATTTAGAAGGATATATCATAAAAAACTCATGATTATATATAAAATAATTCCACATTTCCCGGTAATTTTTTTCTAATTTTCTGAAAAATGGCAAAGCAAAAGAAAAAACGATTTGAACAATACATTCAAACGCAATTAACTATTACGTTTAGTATAATAACAATTAAAAACAATACTAAAATTCAATTTCTTATACTTTTATATTAAAAAAAATACAATAAAGTTATTCATAGAACAAATTACATAAATGAACTGAAAAACAAGTTACAAAGCTATTATTCAAATATTACCATATTTATTATTTTTTTTTTTTAAATGTGAAACTAATTACATCGTGTTATGAGTAGATAATATGACCATAACCAGTATAAATGTTACATGACTAAAGAATAAATGTTGCTAAAATTGTTTGGTAACCATTATGTGAAATCATATTTCCATTCAAAATGCACTCTTATAATAAGGAAATACCCTTTTCTATAATAATTGTAAATAAATATCATAGAAATATTGCTAGAAATTATATTAATTACATTTATTTAATTAAATAAGATTAAAAAAATTTCTTACACATTACGACTAACCATCCTAATTTCAATGAAACGCAACTTTTACATAAATATTACAATTAAAAGTTTTTAAAAATGCTGTTGCAAACTGTAAGCATAAAATGATCTATTATTTTTAAATAACGAGATGAATCTTAAGAAAAAGAAACAAGCAAACACAAATTTAATATAAATATGCACGCACGCACACACACAAACACACATATATATAAATTCACACATGTATGCATATTAATATAAGCACACACACATACATGCGTATAATTTCGTTTGTTTTCCATATTTTACTTGTAAAATATATGAATACAATACGTTTTTTTTCAATGATGCTTTTCAAAACTTTGTAGATTACAATTAATTTGTAAAAAAAAAAAAAAAAAAAATTATTTTATAATTTTTATGTAAGCATAAAATTTTCCACATCAACATCTCAACTTAAGAGTGAAGTGAAAGATTTAAAACTTAATATCGGCATATATAGACCATAAAATCGAAAAGAAAAAGAAGAGAATTAAACTTCAGAGAATTTTAAGGAGCAATATAATACATTTGAGTATAATAAGAATTTTCCATTCTCGTGCACAAAAACAATTGAAAAAAAAAATCCCTTCCTCTTCCTGGTTTCTCTTTCAATACACTATTTTAAAATTCGTTTATTAAATAATAAGAATTCTTTCAAGCGAGAAAACTACAGCAATATTAAGAAATATTTTTAATATATATTTCATTGCGAGATCACGAGGAATAAACGAGGCATGCAGACAGTTAAGAAAAAAATTCGAATCGATAGATAGAGAGAAAATAATAATAAATCACACACAATGCTGAGAAGATTGCAAGCTAGATTCCAAGTATTACGCCTCCAAAAGTCCCGAGAATGGGGGGTGGGGATAAAATAAAATAAAGTTTTCGAAAAGAAAATACTATAGGAGTGATGAATCGAGAACGGGACGTGTCCTACCATCCACCCTCACGACGGGAAAAAAGGAAAGCGGGGGCAAAAAAGAAAAACAGACAATTGCCGCAATTTCAGTTTCGAAAAGAAGATTTCAGCCCGAAAAGAGATGGTCTAAAAAAATTTATAGTTCTCGACGAACTCATTTGCTCTTCTACCCCAAAGAAAAAGAAATACGATA
Organism: Latrodectus elegans; assembly: GCA_030067965.1. Classification (NCBI taxonomy): domain Eukaryota; kingdom Metazoa; phylum Arthropoda; class Arachnida; order Araneae; family Theridiidae; genus Latrodectus; species Latrodectus elegans. The sequence continues at coordinate 66,811,969 of CM057820.1, forward strand.
AATAAAATAAATCTGAAGTGGCACAATGTGCACAGAAACCATAAAGCTTTACACTGTAAAGGTCTATAAAGATACAAAGGATGGATGCTGGAAGCAAGACACAAGTTTTTAAAAATAGCGCTCCAGATTGCTTTTATCACACACGTTACTCGTTTAAAATGGTGGCTCTGGTAGAACCTTTGACGAAATTCCATTTGGTTTTTGGTATGGCATGTATTAATGTGCAAACAAAAAATGAACCAAGACATAATTCTTAAAATACAGTTTGATCTTAATTGAGTAGTAGCGTTCTTTAGATCTTATGATATTCAATTCTGTTAAAAAGTACTATAAGAATGGGATTTCATAATTTTGATAACAATGAATAGAAAGTAAGCAGATTATAAGATTTACCCCAAAATGCAATTTTTTAAGAATTCACTAACAATATCAATTGATTTTGAAATTGATTTCGAAATTCGAAAATGATTTTACGATTTATTTAGATACATTAATGTATCATAGATGCAAATATTTGAGGGGAAAATTTGTAATTTGTTAACTAAAATTTACACATTCAGTTTAATCATCAGCTTAAATTTCAATACTAAACCGAACTTTAACTTATGGTTCAGATTATGACCACCCTAATATTTTAAATATTAATGAATAATAATTTGCACAGGTTCTTTACAGAAATGTAGAAATTAAAAGCATTAGTTAAGAGTAACTACTTTAATGCATTTGTAAGCAACTAACAGCATTCAAGTTTTAAATGGGCTTAGTTACCTTTTTATGAAGCAAAATCTACAGCAAATATTTCTGGTAGTAAAAAAAAGTTATATGAGCGAGTGTCATGACAATAAAAATGTAAAACAAAATCTGACAGCAAGAAAGTTTCTCAAAGTTTACAGCTAACAAATTTTAACGGAAATAACTATCGACCAAAAACACTCGAACCCTTTTAAAACACAAACACTTGTCTCTAAACAAATTCAGAAAACTTTCTTCGGTTAATTTTTTAATGGACGGCGAAACAAGTTCCGAAATAATCCGGAAGGAAGCATTTTTTGCCCTTCTTAAATCATCGCCAAGTCCTTGAAAGGAAGGAAATTATTTACCTCAAAGACTTCGGAAGTGAAGGGTAAGCGACAACTTCCCCAAGTGTCTTAATTCTTCACAAAATAGTAAATAAGCATCTGAGCGCCATTGGCAATTACAGTCTTTTCTCTGTGAGTAAGATTAATGGCACGAGCTCGCCAATAGAATGAAGCCTTGGCGCATATTTTATTTACTTTTCACAGGGTCGTCTGTCTTCTCTTCCGAGTTAATTAGTTACCTTGTCCGGGTGGACAAAATGAATGAGAAGTTTGTTTAGCGACATAAATGAAGAAAGAGGGGAAAAAAGTCATCCAAATTCCGAGCGCGTAATCTCCCGAGAGAATATACGAGCTAATTTACTCTAAGCAAGAAAAGAAGATTTTTGATAACTCATTTTAATTCTTAATAAGTCGATTATTTAAATTAGGTATAATTTCCTTTTATGCAACGCCCCTCATGTTTGTATGTTTAGAAATCATTTAAGAAACTTGATTTTAATCGAAAAACTCATATATAAATAGAAATTAAGAAAATGGGGAAAATAATAGGAACAATCACAAGATTCAAATGAAGGAACTAAGAGAGCCTGTTTCTAGATTAGATTATATTTACTCAATTTAACTGAATATCTAATTAGCATTTAAAGAAAAGAAAAAATATTTCCTGATAATTTAAATATTTTAAAATTTATTATATACGAAGGAAGAAATTAGAAAGAAATGATATATATATATATAAGTACAGACAACATACTCTCTCTGTCTCGGGTATTAAAACTCCGATCGGATCGAGCAATTAGGAAAACAAGTAAAAGGGAATGAAGAAAATTGGGCGCAACAGTTACGCATACAGTGTAAGCGTGTAAATTACATTGTTTTTTAAATGGAAAAAACTCCAAAAGTTTTCTTATCACCTTTCCACATACCACACAAATTTTTACGAACATTACATAATTTATTATGATTTTTTAAAAAACGATTTTATGGCGATTTATACACGATTTTATGGCGTCCTTAATATTTAATCATTTAATTAGACTAAAAAAAATAGTTTGTAATTTATGAATTAACATCATTATATTTAATTTGTGCATTGTACATAAAGCAGTGTAAATTATGTTTAAAGTTTTTTTTTCCCCTCCAATGGCACAGATTGTAGATAGTTACAACTGCAACATGGTCTATTAATCTATTGTTCCCTGATACCCAAGGAACCGGCCAGAAACAGCGACCTCTTAACAGCCGAGGCGTAGCCCCGGGTGCACCACAGGGGGTGGGCCACCATCGCACCCTCACACATGCTATAGGGACCCGTTTATAGGGTAGGCATCATTCATACTTCATTCAAACACACAAAGAAAAGACAAAGACAGGATAGAGAGAGAGAAAGTACATCCATGCCTGAACCGGGATTCGAACCCAGAACCTTCCTATCCGTAGTCAGGCACGCTGACCACTATACAAGTTGGCCGGCAATTATGTATAAGGTAAATTAGTTAAATTTATTGTAGTATAGTATACACAAAGTATAATTAAATAAATGGATATATTGAAATTCCATATAAACTGAGAGCGGTTATGCAAATCAAATAGCAGTAAAATTCCAGGGAGAAAATATATCCATCGCTCGATATCGGCAACATATTACTTTTATAGAAAAACGACTTATAAATAGTTAAGTTTTCCTACAACAATGGTAAACAAGTGTAAATTGCATTACAAAGCTTCCACATGGGGAAAAAGTCAAGGGAAATAAAATGCTATTTCAAAAAAAGGGGTACTTAATTAAGTACGATTTTTCAATAAGAAGACAGAAATTGCAGGAGTATCAACAAAATAGCAAATTATCCGATAATGCAGACGGAGTGTTGCAGGTAATCATGGAAGATTTGGCAACTGAAACATCAACAAAAAGTACTCGTGACGCTGAAAGAATAAAGGAGATACTGCAAAATTCAATCCGATGTATTTCGAATAGAATCTTGAATCTGTAATCGTACAAAATACACATTAATTAACGGCAAATTAAAATAGAAGTCTTAACGATATGGGGGCTACCACAAATGGAATGCACCTTAATTTCTGTCATTAGACGGATGAAGTCTATTTTTCATTGCATGCTGACGCCAATACGAAATTCAGACACGTCTAAGTAAGATCAAACTATCTTCAGCACCCTCTTTAAGAGATTTATCCTCAATCCAATTGGAAAATCTGTTCTGGAAAACCCGTAACTAAAGAATAGAACACAAATACATGGTTAGAGGAGACCATATTATGGCAGATAAACTTTGTATTATTTGCCGGCTAATTAATGCAGTGTGATATACTCAACACACTTTATATATCTATTAAGAGGCTCTTCTTCGATATTTTCATTAAAGAGAGATAATTCAAAGAAGTGAGTGTGGCTGCTCTTATCGCTACTCAGGATCGCTACATTTAACTTTGGCAGGCTTGGTAATCGATACAACTATAATTTCCAGTATATCAAGCATTTCCAGCGACTTTATTAGAACTAAGAGAAGACATTCGAATGGTCATCAATGCCACCTTACTACACTTATATATGATAATCAGAATTACTTGCCAAGCTTACGTAATACGAGTTGCCGATCATTCTGAACATCTTTAAAATAAATATATTGTGTAGTGTTATTAGATTATGTTTCATTGTGTGCGCATGAGTAAATGTGTGTGTATATATTATACAGTGATGAATTATTGTTTACCGTCCAGAAACTTGCTAAACATTTAATTCGTCTCAGATGAATTGTTTGAGTACGAAATGACATATAAAGATGATAAAATAAAATGTTACAGCAGTGAAAAGCAACGAATGTGATAAGGTTTTGAAGCAAGCAAGAAATAAAGAATTGCCTAGTGCATGGATGAAGTATTTGCTATTTTAACTAATTGAAAATACTTTAGAAAATATAATAATTATCAATAAATTAACAATGTAATAAATTTTTAATTACCATCAAAATGTAACAATATCATTAATTATCATGCTAAAAATACTAAATACAAAATGCGTGCATACTTTGTATAACAAATTGAACATAAAAAATATTTACTTACAAAATATGCACAGACAGGTTTAAAATGTGTAAGATATAGACAAAATGTATCTTCAAAAAAATAAAGTTCTAAAATAATTATCATTTACCCAGTTGATTCATTAACCCCTTGACTGACTTTGACGAGTCTGACTCGTCATTGATTTCCTGGGCCATCACAGACTTTGACGAGTCAGACTCGTCAAGCGCTTCTTTCGGCGGACGCCGTGCAAGTTACAATTAGATTACATAGTTGCTTCACTCGTTCGACGATTCTCATTTAAAAAAGCACACTGAAAGTAAGAGTTCAGTTTAGCAGAAGTCTCGCACGGTGAATGTTATACTAGCCAATATTTGAGTTTAGTAAAGATTATAAATAATCCCCGTAACATGTATAAGCCGGATGCATTATATGAAAGTGGGGATGATGGTGTAAATTGATGGTGTAGTTCAATTAAGCGAAATTAAATAGTTTTTTTTTTGTCGCATCAAATTCCATTTAATTCGTCAGTCAAGGGGTTAACAACTCAAATAAGTAAGTACATTAACGGCTAAGACGTTAATTATTGGCAACAGGGAATTAGTAAGTTCTGAAAATAAGTCATTTAAATAACACTTATGATGAAAAAGGTATTTAAAAAAAGAAAAGAAAAAGACAACCCTGTAAAAGTCGCTTCTTAGCACGATGAATACTGTAGCAGAGAAGCTGACACAACTATAAAAAGTGTAAGGTATCATTTATTCATGACTGGATTTTCTAAAAACTAAAGGTAATAAAAAATTCAACACCCAATAAATAACAGTTTCACAAGTAATATATTTATTTATAAAATTTACGATGAATTGTTCTAAATAAGTAGCAATAAAAATAAGCAATTTGAGATGTAACATTAAATAACTAAAACTGTGATTATATATATATATATATATATATAAACATAATTTGCAACACCTAAAAGGAGATAATTAAGAAAATTATCAAATAAAATAATTAGATGATTTTTAAAAAATAACGCCTGTACTCATCTTTCTTACCACAAAATATATTTTAATCTTTGAAGTTTTTTTCTAATCCTAGGATTCCCATAATAAGCAAATTATTCAAAATAAAATACATTACTTTGTCAGAATAAGAAAAAAATTAACTACTAAGTCCAATAATTATTGATGAAAATTTAAAAACACACTATATATATATATGTGTGTGTATATATACATATATACATTATCAACTAGGTGCAAAATATGAAATATAACCAATTTGCTAGAAATTTAACCAATGTAAATTAAAAGAGATATTAGATACCCCGACACCATACATGAATCAAACGTGATATTCAGCCAAACGGCATCAAAATGTTGAATTTTTTTTTTAAGTAACTGTAAAAATCTCAGATAAATTCCTAATCACTTTCTCCTATTCAATGAATATTGACGCCAAATAATAGAAAATGCTTTTTGGAAATGAAAGCATTGGGTTCGATAAAAAAAAATAATAATGATGATAAATACGATACATGTTCTCATTTCTGCTCAGTTTGTCGATTGAAAATTTTGTCAATGTGTACATGTGAACTTTTCAGAATCTTTGTATGTGAACACATCTCGATCGTAAATCGTAAATCTATCGTCTTACTTGGTTTACTTTGATGCGCTTCAATTATACTATGATTTACTGATAGTATAGTCCAAATATTGTCCCAAATTTGAAGATAAGTGATAAATTATTTTTCTGATATTATCGGGTCATGAATATTTTTTTTGATTTATTTAATTCCATTATAAGTCCTACAACAATTATAAAATCTGAAAAACTTTAAGAATTTTACAACAATCCTCTAATATCCTCGCTTTGAAATTGAAGTAAATGCGTCTCTCTTTGTTAAAAGTACATAAATACATCGAAGTTTATTGTATAATAATAAAGTTTTTTTTTGTTTTCCTGCTTTAAAATTTGTAGCAAAAATATAACAGCAACTTCTGGATTGGGAAACGAAGCTGAGAGATACATATAATGGCTAATGCTTCTCGCTTCTAATTAATGGTAATTTTTCTTACATTTAATATCAATGATTTGCCTCATACATTTGATACTAGGATTTCTTTTAACATAAAGGAATTAATTTTTAAACGATTAGAAGAGTTTCGTTTCTTCTTTAAATAGATAAAAGAAGCAATTTTTGCATTCAGATGTAGTTTAAATTTACTTTATAGAGAAATCGTGAATTTTACAATAATGTAAGAATATTTCTTTTTGGAAAGAGCCCAAAAATATCATTCAACCATCTTTTTTAATATCATTTTGCATGCAAATAATCTCTCAAATATAAAACGGTAATTCACGCATAAAATCTATTTCTAAGATAGAATTTTTGACACAATGATTATGCTATACAGCACAACAAATGTGACTTGTCTATTTGTAAGGGTCACGTTTTATATTTGTCAGTATGATAAATATATATATATATATATATATAACTACAAAATTTAAAAATAAACATGTGTAACTTTTTTTTTTCAAAATGTTAGCTTAACATTTGTAAATATTACAAAGTTTGTTATTATTCCTCTTCTAGCCAGTTGCTAACTGAATAGTACACTTGCTTTAAATTCAAGTTTTGAACTGGATTAATTTCTCGGACATGGGTATTTGTAACAGATCAAAACCTACCTTAAACTACAAATTTTAGTAAAATATAGCTCTCGTTTGATCATAATGACCATCCAGTGTCAAGTAAACAAAATTAAAAAGTTTATCTTTTTAACTAATGTGTATGCACCCTTGTGTAATTCAAAAACGTTTGCTAACAGAAATAAACAAAGCAATCGCTTTGGAACAAAATGCATGACGATTTGAATTTCATAACTCCACTTTTTAATTCTCGCCCGCATATATGAGACCTGTTTTCATCTATATTCATTTTTATTTAAGTGTGAACATAATGATCATATTCATGCAAATAAAATCGTTTTTACTTAAATGTTAAGGAATTGGCATGTAATTGATAAAATGATTCATAATAGCATCTTCTATTAAAAATTATTCAATGGTTTCCTTTTTCAAATTTGACAGATGAAGGATTATTTATTACTTTGCTCAATAAAACTAAATTTACTATAGTATCATTAAAGAAGTAGGAAAGAAGGTGATAAAAGCTGATTCTTTTACTTACAGAAAAAGGCAATACTGATGATAAAATAAAAAGGGGGAAAAAAACTTCTTGCAACCTAAATTTCATATATTCAGATATTTTTTTTTTTTTTTTTTTTTTTTAAATCGCAAACTCGCATGACGAAAATATTACGAAAACAACGAAAATGAAAAAAAAAAATGTATTTTTTGACAAGAAAGAAATGGAAAAGATTCAGTAAAAGAAACAATCTATCAACTTTCAACAAAAAATTGAACATGGAGAAGAATAAGTACTTGCATTCTTCCCCACCATCCACCTATCAGCTCCAGCTCGACAAAATAAGCTTCAACCCACAATGGGCATTGGAAAAAGAAGATAAGAATATTCTTCATTTTTATTAATGGATATCCACGTGGATGCACTGCTGCCTCCAATAATACACAACAGCGAGATTAAACGCTGCATCCGGAATGAAAAATTATTTGCATAAGAGATAGAAACACTGCGTGAAGAACGCTAGAGGAAAAAAAAAGGGAATTCCGATATAAGCAGGTGGGACGGCAACAAATTAATATTTTATGCTTGGTGAAGGCAGTGCTTATTAAAAAATAATAAAACTGAGGCTCCAGAGCCATCAAAAAGGAAAAGAAAATACATATGGAAATTTCATTAAAGGAAACAAATGGCACTAATGGCTGCTACAGTGGGTTGCGTTCTCGGAAAATTTTGCAGACTTTGAAAGATACATAATTTTAGTAAGAGGTTACTTTTTCTTTCGTCAAAAGACATTAATCTTGCCTCGAACATATGAACAAATGAATTTCCCGTTATATTAAAATGATGACGTATTTTGTGCATTCAAGAATAAAGTAGCCATAAATGTAATTTAATAAAAGATGATTATAAATGATTAATTGTGCTTTTTGATGATTCATCCTACAAATATATAAGAGTTAACCATTAACAATAACTGCCAAAGCATATTCTACGGGTTTATTTACACCATTATAATCTCCATTATGTTTTATAAGTCGCAAAAGTGTGACGGGAGTTTTCAAAATAATGTTTAAACGTGAGAAACATTTTGTGACTTGCATTCTTCTGGAGGATTCAAAATTCTCTAGAAATAGGAATTCGTGGTTGGTATTTTTGACGTTAAAAGAAAGAAACGTTCATGTATTACATTGCCTACAACTCTGACAGAATTCCAAGATCGCATTATTGCTGCTCTGGTAAACATTGACGGGAACATGCTCGAATGTGCAAAAATCAAACTTGGCTATAGCATCAGTGTTTGCTGCGCAATACGAGAGAAACAAACAGAACAGCTGTACAAATATGTAAGAAACTAGAAATGATGTTCTTCAATACAATTTGTAATTCAATTTTTTATATAATACTTTTTCGTAATACATTTCTCCAGGACCCGATAAATCAAATGATTTTATGCAACGCTATTATTACAATCAATAATCAATATGCTCTTCATTACAATCAATCATCAATTAAAATTGAGAATTTTTTTTAATTTTTCTTCCGTTATTTTTATGACAAATCACGTTATTTATAAGTTTATCATTTAATAATTTTTATTTAATAAATTTTCCCACAAAAATAACAAGATATTTTCCCACTTACTATGAGCTTTTCTAATTTTTCATTTAGACTTTATTTCACTTCATCTTTTGAAATTAAATTTACAATTCCCTCATTTGTATTGCAGACGCTCAAAAGAATTGAGAGAATTTCATATGGTGTATGAAAAATTGCTTTTAGTTTTAAAGCAGCTAAGCTTATTCCCTTCCATCTAAATGGAGATTTCTCATTCTTTTAGATAAAATCCATTCGACATATAATTCTTATCACAAAATTTTAGATTTTATTTCATTGGCTGTTCGAATCATTTTCAGTTAGACACATATCGGGAGAATATAAACCAGGTAACAAGAAAAACCACGATCTGTTAATTAAAATAGAGTCCTGAAATACTTTTGAGAACAAAATTTGAATTACAATAATTTTTTTTTAATTATGTTTCTCTATATTTTAAAACTAATGTTTTACAAAATGTTTTTACACAAAAACACTGAAATTTTAAGATTTATCTAACGCAGTGAAAATGGACAAAAAATGTGATTCCAGCAATACGTTTTTTAAAGTATGTTTTCTCTTTTCTCTGCATCAATAGATCTTTAAATGCACATCTTTGGATCTACATGGATTCATAAACAAAAAGTTACGGAAAAATATTTAATTAAATATTTTACTACGACTAAATTATTCTTCAAAAAAATTCGTTCGTTAGTTCTTGCACACGGTAAAATGCAATATACACTTTTTTCTGTCACATATGCAAAAATTTAAGTTTTTGATTTACCTTGTGTAAATGAGAATTCTTTTTTATATCATCAAAAATTTCTAGAAAACTACATATTTTTTTACTTCGTTCGGTTATCCAAGTACTAGAGAATTAAGCAATAAGGCATTATTTTGATTCTAATTACATATAAGCCCTGGACTGTACACAAGATTAACGGGTTTGAAATATTTGACTATCACCAAGTCAATGAAATATTTTGAACCACGTCAAATTACCCTTGAGCTGGCATTAAAAAACAGATAAACTGTCATTAGTACCGATTGATTAAATATGCATTCAAATAGAAAAATTGTTTACTTTAAATGTTAGAATCGCTGTAAAATACAACTAGATTAATCGTTAATAAAACATTTTAAGCAATGAAAACAACTAAGATAATTGATTTCAAAACATCAAAAATAACACATTTGGGAAAATTGGTATTTTTTTTTTAAACAATAGACAAATTATACTGTTGGAAAAAAGAAGGCATTTGCTTCTTCATACCTGAATCGTACAACTTAAGTAAATTGAACATTTCAAAATTCTTTACATAGATTTTTTTTAACTTTATATATTATAACTCAAACCATATTTTTATACACATTTTTGACATGATTTGTATGTGACATGAAATATATTCATCACATTGCGTGATCTGAATGCACCTCTATTAGGAAAAAAACCAAATGATAGTAAAAGAATTATAGTAAATTTAAAAAGCAAATTTTTTTAATCGATACCACCTTTGTCATTGCCATGTATGGTAATTCAGAATCCATTTTCGATCGTAAATCTAGAGAACATATATAAATGATCATGCGACGATAAGCAAATTGCACCAACAAATGTGAAATAGTATCACGTCATTTTAAATCAATTCTAAATACTATGTTCTTATAATTTTGTAAAAGTTTAATAGATTTGGAATTTTTATACAATTAACCAAGACAACAATTTACACGCAAAAATAAAGGCTTTAAAATATTTAAATTAAGCATTAAAATAAAACCTCAAAAAATATTTCTGCATGTAAATTAATTTTTGTCTTGCTTGTGGAAAACCAATTTCTGGGAACATCATATTTTGAATTATTTTTTAATGCTGGATATTGAGATGCAAATTCTATTTACCGAATATTATTCAATGAGTTGCAAATAATATTTTATTATTACTTATTAAATTTCAGAATATTTCATTACATTATATTATGGATTACTTATTCCATCCATGAATAAAGTTTCGGTATAGTATAATAAATAAAACAAACTAGATAAACTAATTTTGGACTATATTTCTTTCTCTATTAAGCAAGTCACAGAACAAAAAGTATTAAAATTTTTATGAGAAATTTAAATATTCTAAAAGCATAAAGCTCTCTATTTAGCCAGCATAAAAAATCATAAAAGTTCTTGAATAACTAGCAAAAATATTAATTAAGATGAAATTGATAAAAACTTCATTATATACCTTGCATACATTTACACTTATGTTAATAATGAATTTTTTAGGTTCATAAACTAAAAATAATAAGCGTAGCATTTTACCAAAAATAAATTTTAAAAAATCAAATAAAGATATGTAAAAAAAAAAAACAATAATTGCTTTTTTAATTCTTTTTAACCACTGAAGCAAATGTAAGTACTTTCATGCAGAATCAGATAACAATTATTTTCGGGAATAAAAAAACTTCATTAAAGAAAGCAATTTGAAAACTAAAATCACGTACTGGCTACTTGTCAGATATTTTAAATAAGGGTCCGCTGCATCATGGAAAATAATGAGAAGCAGAAACATAAGGAAACTTGTGAAGTATAATTTACAAAAACCCTCCAATGACTAACGATAACGATTATCTTCCTATCAAAACTCAAATAAAAAAGACACAATTATTTTAAATGATGTTTTTTATACGAATACCATTTCGCTGAATATTTTTACGATACGGTTAAAGTAATATTCAAAGATTTAAACAGAGAAAAATTATAAAAATATGTTTTATTAAATCTAGACATGCTTATTAATAGTTTTTATATTTCTGAAAAATGTGTTAGACTTCTTTTTTTTTTAAAAAAAAAAAAAAGTACATATTTCTATTTTTTTTTTAATATCTAATCATTTCGTCATTTTAAAAATAAATCAATTTTAACTAAACTAATGTTAATGCAGGGCACATTTAACAATAAAGTGTTAAAAAAAACATGTTTGATATTTTTTATTCAGAAAAGTAGCCATATATTTTAACTAAATTACCATACGATAAACTATGGATGAAAACATGATAGATTAATATAACATGCTATATTCGGGAAAAAATTTCATACAAAAATCAAGATATGCAACATAACTGCGAAAAACAGCAGTTGAAGTTTTCAGTAAAATAGACGGACTTTTAAAAACAGTCAGATGAAAAAATTTATATTTATTTTGTTGAATGAGTAGAAATTCTCAATTTCTTATTGATTCATTAATTTCGAAATTTCCGGTACACAAACTTTTTTATAAATTGACTAAAGTATTTCTGTTTCGATTTACTTAAAATTTCAATCTTTCTTTCTCCTCCATAAATCCATCCAATAGGCATCACCCATGTTTTTAAAATTATTCAGAAACGGATTTCGTTGGGCCACTATAAAACACTGACACTATAAAAAATAAGTCAGTGTTTTGCTTAATTATTAAGAATGATAGAATCTTGTGTTGAATCCTTCAATTCTCCTTATTAAAATCAATATCTTTAAATAATTGTAATTTAAACTTCTTGTGTACACTCAATAATTTTAGTGATCATGAACGCGCGCGCGGAAGCTTAATCTCATTCAAATATCCAATTCTTTAACCAAAATAGGTGGCACAGAAGTAGTTCCTTTTAAAGTTATTGAATATAGAATGTATACCATAATAGATAAAAAACATAATATTCTCGTATTACAATTCCAACTAATATAAATATCATAGAATCATGAATACTGTTCCAATAAATCATAGTTTTACCATTATGAAAGAAAGTTCCAACACAAAGAGATAGAACACTCAATTCTCTTTATTCTCTTATGTTTTCAAGCAGAATTTCTGATTTTAACAGTTGGGTGTATAACTATTTTAGTTATTCTGATTTGATAATTTGTTAAGACAATGATAATTGGATTCAATGATTAATTAAATAATGATTACATTTTAAGGATATATTAGACAATGATTTTGTGAATAACGAATGAAAAACTTGTTCAAGAAACACAGCTAATCATAGGGTAAAACATAGACATTATATTCAATAAATCATTGTTTTAAAGATCAAAATTTTCATTTTCTCAACCTAATTCAATGTAAAGAAGTACAAATTATAATTTTTACAATTAGATATATAATTTTGACAATAATTTTGATAGCTTTTTAAAAACATGCACGTCCACCAAACCAAACAGTCAGCAATATCATAAAACTTGCACGCCGTCATTTTAAAGGGCAGTAAAAAATTCGATGTGATATTTCAAATAAGATTGAAAACCACAGAACCATATAAATCCTTTTTTCTCGCCCAAAGAAGTATTTCATTATTTCATGACACATTATTTTTTCGGCCTACCTCAGCAATATATTTACTCAAAAATTTTAAATATTATTTTATATTATTTAAATAATATCATGTGTAACTCATAAAACAAAAGCAAGATTTTTAACTATTTTTTTTTTATAAATAAAAGCCTCAATTTACATTTTTGTCGTATTTGTACTTTACCTAGATGCTTCAAATTCTATAAAAAGATTTAAGATACCTTTAAAAACAAATTAATAATTCAAATATTTTTATGTACAGTGTTAGCAAAATTAAGCTTCCACTACTCAAGGAACCTTGAAGGCCGTTCCACTTGTCGAAACAGAAAAATATTTGGAAAATAGACACTTCAAACAATGCGCTCAAAATTTCTGAAATTAAAAAGTTGTTTAAAAATCGTCACTAGATGGTGCTTCGAGTTATAGTATGAAAAAAGGACAAGATGAGGTCCTGAAGCATTGAAGGACCAGAGGTCTTACAGAAAAAGAACGCAATATGGACGATACACACAATATTGCACTTGCAATTTATTAAACAAAAAGAACTTCTCTGACATTACTAAACACGCAAGTCAGTGCTTTAAAACGTGTTCAATATGAGAACAATCCTGTTGTGTGGACAACACACTCCATTCTGAAAATCACGCTTACTGAAGAGAGTCAAAATGGAAGTTCCAAATATGATGGCGAATATTTTTCTTCAAATCGGATACAGTTGTCAAAGATTCACAATAAACGTTGTTTCTCAAAAATCCCCATAGTCAGAAGTCGCAAAGCGTGAGATTGGGTTATCAGGTTGGCCATGTTGTTGGGAAGCATCTGGTGCGTCCGTAAATATCAGCCTCAAAAATTGCTGGACTTGGGTTTTGATGTGAGATGGGAGTCCATCTTGCATGAATATGGTTTCTTGTGGCCAGCCTCGTTGCTGGAGAGTAGGAATTATGTAGGTCTCCAAACATGTTACTATATTGTAGCCCATTTACAGAACAGGTGGTAGGTCCTTCAGGAGTCACTTGTTCAAAAAAAATATGGTCCGATATAATAAAATATGGTCCGAAGGAAACAGTGAACCCGAACCATACGGTCACTTTCGTATCAAGGATTTGGCGTGCACTGCATGGAAGTTTTCTGTCGCCAAGATGCGACAATTATGGGCATTCACATACCCATTCAGAAGGAAGTGGGCTTCGTCCGCCCACATAATGTTCCAAGGCCAAGAATCATCAACTGCCGTTCTCGCGAAGAATTGTAGCGGGGGTGTTTTTCAAATCTCCGGTTCGTGTCGTTCTAATTGATGAACCACTTGATACGGGTAAAAGTTTAGAATTCTACGCACGATATGTCGTACAGTCGAGTAGGGCATATCAAGGGCACGTAGCAAGATCAGCATGGTCCATTAATTGTGCATGACGTTTGCATATGTTGCTGTAAGATACTGGTCCGCAGTGTCATCTAGTGACGATATTTTAAACTATTTTTTTTTATTTCAGAAATCTTGAGTGCATTGTTTAAAGTGTCTATTGTCCACATATTTTTCTGTTTCTACTAATAGAACGGCCTCCAGGGTCTCTTGAGTAGAGGAAGTTTAATTTCACTAACCCTGTAGATTAATTTACAAAATTTTGTAGCTAGTGTTATAAACTGACTACATTTCCTTGAAAGTAAAGATATAATTTTGATTCGCAATTGTTCAGAAAAATTTTAACTCGCTATTATTCATTTTCATGATTAAAAATATGTCATTGAATATATATTTGCTATTTAATTAAAATAATATGATTATATATTGGTTAAGTTATAAATAGTATATATATAAATTTAAATTAATACAAATTTTTATTATTCGATATCACTATTTAGTACATTAATTTTTTTTGAACAAATCATGAAAGCTGTAGAATTTAGTAAACATACATTTTAAATACAACCAAGTTCAAAATTTCAGAACCAGTCAATTTTTTTTCCTTTTATTATGGAACATAATAATTTCTCAAGATCCATATAAGAAATGCAAAATATTATTTTTTTTTTCAATGAAATAATTTGATTTTAATTCAGATTTAACATCTATATTTGAAAGCTGAAATTCTTCCATATGAAAGAGAGTAAAGAAAGAATTTGATATTCAGAATAAAAATTTTCGTTTTAAAACTCATTATTTTATATACATACATTCCAAAATTCATTTTATAATACTAAGAAAATTGCTTAAAATTACCGAAATAATACATCGATATATTTCTTCATTTTCGACATCCTGAAGACGAACTGCCCCATACAAATTTCATTTTTTGGGGGGAAAAGGATAAGCAAAAAAAAAAGAAAAAGAAAGAAATACTCAGAAAAAGATAAATTAAGTTGCGTTCGCGAGCAGCAATATATATACATTCCCTTTCATTTTGTCCTCCAAACCTTCCATCACTCTTCCTCGAGGAGGAAAACACTCTTTTTACTTTTCTAAAAAGAAAATTTGATTTTAAGCTTGCGGGGGGGTGAGGGCAAGGGCGAAGAAAGCTAAAGTCTAAATCCTATAGGAGGAAAATAAATCTTAAGATGAAAATAAGAAGAAAAATAAATTATAAAATGGAGAAAAAAGTAGGCGAAAAGAGGCAAAAAAAATTTTTTTTTTAGAGAATATTTCCTGGACTTACCAGAAAGTGATGTATGAGTGTTGTTCCAGAATGTGACAGATAGTAAAGCAGTGACACAGCACTGACGAATCATCCATCAATAAACGACGTAAGCGAAAAGAAAAACGACACATAGCCCTAGCTTTTTATAACCATATATTTTTATTTATACGCCGGATAAGCTTTATCACCATATAAAAGGAAATAATAAACTGCCAAAGAAGCCGAATGATGGAAATTTCTATTTTGGTGTTTTGTACTAGTAAGCGATGTTTTTATTCATTATTCTCTTTCAGAATTTCATGGGCGTGATTCTAGGAAAAAAGAAGAAATCGATATGTTGACCAAGAATTGCGAACCCAAATCGTATACATTGGAGGGAAGAATATAGGCATAGTTAAAATAAGAATATGTTTTTGTCAATGATAAAGACAAACAGAAAATAAGAAGAAAAGAAACAAAATACAAATACATATTCGCCGTTAGCGTTATTTAATCTGAAAATAAAATATTGAAGAATTTTTTAAATGTCATCAAATGGACGAGAATACAAAAATTAGGCCATTCCGATCTATTTCTGCCAACTAAAATTACTAATCACACTCAATCTTTTGGTTTAATTCTTTTTGTTTGCCGTTAAATGGTCACTTTCCATACATGAGAGTTTATTGAATCTAAAACCACAACTAAAAGTATATAAGAATTACTGTAAACTTCCAACTTTGAGGTAGGAGTCGAATCAACGAACTAATGGATTGTCTCATCAATTTGTAGAATCCAGACCACTAACCATTCACTTTTCAGTTTCTAACTGAGTCGAAACCGTCTCCTCATTTTAACGACGATTATGAAGTAAAATCTACACTAAGGCTAAGTATCTTCTAATCAAATCACTCCAAACTTGCAAAGAGACATTCCTCCCTATGAAACTTTTAATGCCTATAAACATCTCAGCACTACAGTATTCGACTGAGACGCAAGATAAATAGCCGTTATTTTCCAGATACTAGATTTCCCCACTTAACTACCGACCGTCCACAAGAAAATATAAACATTGATAAAAAAAGAACTGCGCTTTTCATAGCTTACACTGAGACGCGCACTTAAGTTTAAAATTCATATATATTTCGTTCTAGTTATAAAAAAATCAATGCTTCCAAATTCTCTCTTGAGAACTTAATCACATTATTTTCATTAGAATATATTTTTCCAGTAAATATCATTTTGTTTTATTTTATAAGGCAATGAGTTCTCAACATAAAAAGTGAACTATTTCATGGCGACATTAATCTAAATAACTAATTTATTAAAAATTAGCAAGTCCAAGCCCACGAGATTTCATTGGGGTATCGCTTGCATGGGAAAAACTACATAGCTTTTTTGAAACATATATCAATTTAGAAAAATAGCATATTTACTATTTTTTTAAAGATACTTTCCATTTATCTGCATTTTTTAAAACGCTATTTTGTACCACCCAATAATATCCCATAAATTGATTAGCAAAACTGAACTGTATGAAATGTGGAACGATCGAGAATTCCTTTTAGCAACGAAATTATTAAATATTGAAGTCAGGACACTTCCATTCACGTTCCAATGCATTCCTGATCAGCTTCATACAGAAAAAATAAAAATAAAAAACCACTGTACTTTTTAAAATATCGAGAAAAAAAGTTATAAATATTTTCTTTTTTGAGAAAATCGCTGCAACGATACAGAAAGGAGATCAGAAATTGTCCATTTTTTTTCTAGCCATCAGTGATTAAGCAATTTTAAATGGGAGATAAAGAACACACACTTTACACTTGAAAGGAAAACGTGCGTCCAACAATTTTACAGTGAATTCAAATCAGCATTAATTAAATTTTACAAAAGATGAGTTCAAAATTTTGGAATAAATCCTTGCCTTTGTGTACTAAGTTATGCAGAAGCAAACATCTTTATAGAAATTTTATTTCACTCCGAGAAGTTCTCAATTCAAACCAAGAAATGAAATCCAGCCAACAAGACAATAAATTTATTTATATAAATGACATTATGTACATACAAAGCAACATAATATCAACGTTTAAATTGAAACCTATCGAATTCCGGACTAATCGTGAAATCAATACAATACTTTGTCCCTTCTCGAAAGAACATTTACCAGTGTGTACGGAAAATATTTACTTTGCCCATCGAATCTCATAAAAGGTTTATTAAGCACCACTGTGCCAATTTAATCCTTTTATATTTTAATAAATAATTTTGATTTAATAAAAAAAATTCTATTTGTCTTGTAGCGATTTTTGATAAAAAAATGTTTATCTTTACTCAACTATTACAAATAAAGATAAACATGTATGAGTTCACAAACTGATGTGAAAATGGCGAGAATTACCTTTCAAGCATATTATAGTTTTGACACAATTTCTATATTGCTACTATCAAAAAGTAGACACTGTAGTTATGTTCATTTGACTTGGATATTAAGTAACTGATCTGAATGAGGTATATATACTACAGATACACACAACCGTAGTAGTGTATGGAGGGGCCTCTGCAACTGTGTGTACCTGTAACATGCATGTGCTTCACCTGTCACACCAGATATTTTAATTACATTATCTAGCTATTACAAATAAAGATAAACATGTTAGATATAAAGATAACATAGTAAATAAATTTACTTCTCAAGATAAATTATATTCATTTTGATTGCTAAATACATATCCGATTTTGTTAGAGCAAAAGATCCGGAAAGCTTATATAAGCAATGGGAGGGTGTAACAGTTTTCCAGTGACTAAATGAATAGCAGTTAATCAACTGTTGATATTAACCAGAACAGAATAGAAAAATATAGTATCACTGAACTGTAACTTTACAAAAAAGAATCTTGACATAAAACGAATCGGATATACTAATGTTAACTGTCAGACATCTGAGCACTTGCGAGAGAAGTTGCATAAATATAGGGCTGCGTATACGTATTGAAGGGAGAAAATCCGAAAATCTGCCAAGACTCATGTTATGGGATGGGTATTGAGAAGTCAGGAAATCATCAGCTATTTCCGCTGTATATTGACGTGTAGTGATGCACCCATGTCTTTCAACTGTCAAACGCGTGGTCCTGTAATTCAATCATAACGTACTAAAAAGAGTTTAGGATGGTTCTATAGTCACTTTCTTCACACGATTGTTAATTTTATACAACATTAAAAGTGTACTCCAAACAATAACAGACATATATACTTAAAACTGAAATCAGAACTACTGAAATTAATACCGCATACTTACCAGACAAGAATCCAAAATGAAAGAAGAAGCAATTTTAATAAAATGCATGTTAAATAATAGAACAAATGGAACACGATTTAAAGATTTATACATTCCAGTCAATAACTGATATTTTTTACGACTATATGAATAATTAATACAGAAAGCAAAACACATAATACAGGCACATAATTTCTTATTATCATTTCAAAAACGCAATTCACATTTAGGGAATAAGGCAATATCACTTCATCTACATTTTATGCGAAATAGAATGAAAAGAGTGCAGATATATCTTTGCAAACATTTCATCTCCTTTCAAAAAATACATGTAAGTGAGGGGTAAACATTCCCTTTCCCCCCCCCCTACGAACTCAATATATATCTTTAAAAGTCTTCTCGGAGTGATTGAGAACTACAAGCTGACTTTCAGAAGGTATCCTAATCGCAATGGTCAAACATTTGGTTATGCTAAAGAGAAGACTCGCTTTCAGGGATCGATTTTCAGAAATTTGAATTTCAAATTCCGAACATGGGATTTCGGTGAGTCTGCATAGAAGAGAATCTGATACACTTGAAGAGTTTGCCCAGCCGATAGTGACGATCTCAGTATTCTGAAAAGTTTTGTATTTTAAAATTCTTTCAACATCAAGTTAACTATAATAAATAGTTAGATTTTTATAAATTCCATAGCACTGGGGAAATATGTTGCAGCCACTGGTAAGACAAAATAATCATATTGAATTTAAAATATATATTTATATATATTTGATCCCCTTATTTTGCTTCCAAAGGCATCCAGTTTAAAAATTCGTGGGTTCGATTCCCACTTCCTTCTTGGAAGTTTGCGATAGTACGGTATTCACTTCAAACAGTGTTTCAAATCAAATCAGTCGTCAGTTAAAAGTGATAATAAAGAGACAAACACATGAGAACATTAATTTGCTTAATCGACACACTTATTTACTATGATTTTAGTTTTTATTTATAAATTTTATAGTTTAAAAGACTGAAAAAATCGGAATGATTTATCATGATAATGAAAGTATTGATTATTAAAATGAAAATAATCATTATGATGATATAAGTATTTTATAATATTGTAATAATGAAATGAGGAAATAATTTAGAAATAAAAGAAATACGTTGAATGGGCAATAACTATAAACTTATAAATTTTGAACTTTTGAAGATTTTGTCTTATAAAACAGAATGAAATCCAGAAACACAGCTCAGAGTTAATTTCAAACTGATAATACAAGTAATATAAGTAGTACAAGTAACTATCAGGGACAGCTAAAGACCGCCTAAATAAGTTTATATTCAACGCACCATTTGTGCATCATTAACTGTCATATATCACATTCAAACTACTAAGCAAACAATTTCACACTAACAAATGGTATAGAAGATAATTAATAAGCAATATTTTCAATATACTTTTAAAACTCAGAAATGCCAATTTTGTAAATACTGTCAGCCATCTAGTGGTGAATTTTAGAATAAATTTTAAAGTGTTGGATTGAAAATTTCACGATTAAAATAAATATGCAGTACAGATGCTTTTAAAGATTACTTGAAGCATTAAATTTTTATTTTAGAACATACCCTGTGTTTTTATTTTTTATTAATATATATTTACTTTTTATAATAATATTTTTGTTCGCCATCTAGTAATGAGTTTCGGAACTAAGAATAATTTAATACACAAAATTTTCTGCATCTTT
Source organism: Latrodectus elegans (assembly GCA_030067965.1). Lineage (NCBI taxonomy): Eukaryota > Metazoa > Arthropoda > Arachnida > Araneae > Theridiidae > Latrodectus > Latrodectus elegans. Next base: position 66,832,777 of record CM057820.1, read on the forward strand.
ATGACATTTTGCGGCATAACTGTTCGTGAAGAATTCTCAAAATATTGAGTTTAGATAGGAATACATGTAATAAACGTTCGGTGGGAAAGCTTATTTATAATCTTGTGATGAATTTCCGAAATCCGTAAATGTAAATGTGCTATTTCCGTAAATCTTTTCGTAAATGCTTATGTGCTGTGTTTAAATTCCTGTATTGTCTTAAAATATTCTGTATAGTTTTTCTAAAGGAAACTTGAAAAGTTAATTTTAATTTCAAACATATTTGTATGTTTTCCAAGTTTTACTGTACTTAATTTTGTATTACATTTTATGATTTTATTTAATAGTTCATTGTCCAATTCTCATATCTAAATTTCCTTTTCGTCTTTCCGATCAGAATCTACTGGTCTAAAATGATAACTTCGAAGAAAACCATACAAGAGAATAAAATAAATCTTTGAATATATAAAATACTTAACGAATTATCAGGGGGGGGGAGCAAAGGCAACCGCCATTTTTATGATACACTAAACTTTAAAATTCCGAATTGATAAATTTATATTGCGCAAAATAAGCAATAATTAATAATTGTTTTGAAAGCAACAAAATATTACATAATTAATAAAATCATTGTAGAATAAAATCAGGAAATTACATTAAATGTTATTCAAAAATTAAAGTTTCCAGATCAATATTTAGGTTTCAGTTAATTCCAGTGCTTTTGCACTGAAATTTTATACAAAATTTAATCAAAAACTTCCAACAGCAATAAGCTTAAAGAAATTTAAATTAATAGAAAAGCAGAGAAGTTTTCAAATACTCGAAACAAAAGTAAAATGTTAAGAACAAAAGCAGAAAGCAGATGAGCTCTCAAAATTAAGGAAAGATTGAAAGTGAAGATTTTGTGTGCAACCACTAAAAAAAAATAAATATTTCTCTGAATACTGAATAATCACGTGGTCAAAGATAAACGATGTATCTAAATTTAAATAGCAATCCGAATCAGAAAAAGTTTTCTTTCCCACTTTCGCCACCTCCCACCAGCAAACGGGAACTCAACTCGAAACTTTCTTAAGATAAAATAAATCATTCTCCTCCCCTTCTACACGCTAATGCCCTTAAGGAGTTCGAATTTTCGGAGGAGACGTGGCAAAAGAACGAAGAAAAGTAAGAAAAACGGGAAAACTTTGATGGAAAATCTATATTTAGTTCGGCTTCTGTGAACTGATTTTTAAGAAAATCCTAAGGAAAAAAAAATGAAGTGGATAACAAAGTATTTAAGAATATATATATAAAAAAATGCAGAAGATAAAAACACGACAGAAGTGTCTGCTGGAAGTTTCAAAAAATAAAAAGAAATCGAACATTTCAACCCCATTCTGCATCTTGGTTGAGTAAGGGGGACGTTCCCAAGATAATTACATCATCTGAGAAGAAAATTCCACGATGCGTTAAATTGGAGAGAACTCGGCATTATTTGAATCATGGCGGAATGCAACGCCACAAACCACGCCGACCCACCGTTTCAATGGATGGAACTGCTGTAGCAGCACTTCCTCAAAAACTAGAACAATTTTTTGATTTTTTTTTACTTCGAAAAACCGGAAAAGGATTCTCTTTCCCCATTCGATCCATTTTACGCAACTACGTTGATCGAGTAAAGAGGCACCCCCAATCTCCAGTGGATGAGACGGTTGATTAAGCTTCGAGCTGACGAATAGACGTCAGAGAGTCAGCCTCAAACGCTACATTCGTGGTCGGGAAAAGAGGATTTTTGAAAGAATTGGGATGCATTTGGATTTCGAAACGTTTTATCCCCACTACCCTAAATTCTTCCTGCTCTTTCTATCTAGTCTTAAATCGAACATTCACCAAACCAATTTCGCAAATGACATTGAGTTCCTTCACTGAGACATTGAAATAAAGAGACCAAAGAATGAGGGCATTTGAATATATATAAAAAGAAGTCTCTCATAACACACACATTGTATATTTACATTTTATATTCTAAAATTTTTATTCCAAATATATTCAACATATAAAGCGGAGGTTCTTAATAATTAAAAAAAAACAGGACAAAGAATGTAATCCCGATTAATGACCTTCTTTGGGAATTGAAATTGGATCAAAAGAAAAATGTAGGCATTATAAAATGAAATGCAATACAGATCGATATTTATGAGCAACATCTAATAAATATCGATCTGTATTGATTTGCGATGTAGCGTAACGAAAATTGACGATAAATGGTTCAATGTTGGATTTGAATGCTTCACATAGCTCGTTTCTATGTGTGTACGAATATTATCACTAACAAATAAAACAATGTCTTAAGCTAAATAAACTCTCACATGAGAAAAAGCTACTAAACACAAAATAAATTTTTGAGAAGTCTGCGGAAAGTCAGAGTTGCTGGATACAGACAATATTTTTTTCTTTAGGAATATCAGTTAACAGTTAATATTATGGAACAATTTGGGAGGGAGAACAAAGTTTAATTACGAAACTCAGATGATCAACTATAAATTTGCTTGTAACTGATAAAGATCAATTAAAGTATAATAAAATTAATTTTTTTATCTTTACTTTACAACAGAATATTCATTACTTAGTAGACTTCGCATTCAATGATACAATCATGCACATAAACATCCCTCCATAACATAAAATCAGATCTTCTTTTAGTCAACTGTTTCAAAACTTTTATTGGAAACACTAAAGAATAGAATATAAGTCAATTAATACACCACAAACTGTAACTGAGAATTTTTTCTTCGTTTCTATAACTTCTGTACCACAAGTTAAATAATTTGACATCGCATATTATATTATCTAAGAAACAATAGCTGACGTAAGCTGTTGTGGAGCATACCACAGCATTTTTCTTTAGTGGAAAGAACTTCCTCAAAAATACTGGAACGGATTCCAATGATGCAAAGGAAGAAGTGGGTAAAGTTTAACAGCAGTCTTAGTATATATGCTTCCAAAAAAACACACTCATCTCCAGTTTTTCAATAAAAGTTGGATAATTTTACAATAGATAGTGGATAAACAGTCAAACTCTGTATTAAAGCGTTTGAATATCTTCAACTTTTGGGGTGACTTCACAGATGTAGGATGTGGTCACACGTCTTGCAAGCCGAAATCCGGGAGAAAAAAACGGATAAATCTAAATACCCATTTCAACAGACGTGCAAATAAATACTAAAAATGCAAAATTCATTTCCCGCTGCTTTACACAATGGCTGGTTCTTGGATTTTTTCCCTCCAAACATAAGGTCATGAGTGATTCCTATTGGTTGGATAATTTGGAAAATAAAAAAAATAATAATAAATAAAATCGCAAAGATAGCTAGAGAAGATAGTTTAAAACATATTATTAAAATTCCACAACATGGCTAATCAACTCTATGTAATTTGCTACAAATTTTAAAACAGAATTGTCAAATTTATAAAATATCAGCCACAATAAACTTTCTGATTCTTTTTTCCAGATACCTATGCTTATTAGTTATTAAATTCAAGGGACAAGAAGTCTTTTAAGAAGCACCCAATATTTCTTTTAATTTTATAACAAGAAAATATATAAATTACATTACCTATACACACTACGAATTTAATTAAAGTTCTTAAATCAAAAATTGTAAAATAATTACAAAAATTATAAATATTCCTATTTAAAAACTCAAAAGTTTACAGCCAAACAAATCGTGATAAAAATCAATAAATTATTAAAATTTTTGTTTTTAATTGAGTTTAACTTATTCTGTAACTACTTTAGTTAAAATTAACTTCTTTGCAAAACAAATTTGCTGTTTATAAATTCTTATTAAATTGACAATTTATGTACACAATAAAAAAAATTCCGTCTTTCAAAAAACCTTTCTTAAATGCATATAAAATACATCAAATAGCTATTAAGGAATAGGAATTTTCATTAAAAATAACTATCTTAAAGTAATCATAAAATAAGAAAAGTCATTTTAACGAGTATTCTAAAATATTAAAAATACTTTTGAGAGTGCATAACTTGAATGTAGAAAGAAATATAATTTAATAAAGAAAGCAAGAAAGATGTCAACATAAATCAAAGATAGAATTAACCTTAAATTAATTCAACTACTTTTTAACAAAATATAATACATACATTTTTGCGTTTCAAAATTATAATGAAATGTTACGTCTATAATCGGAAATCTTGTAAAAAAGATTAAAAAGAATTTTCTTGAAAATGAAATAAAAATCGAGAAATTTATGACATCGTTGAGAATTAATTTTAATATTAAAATCCCATCAAAATGTAAATGTATGCAATACAGTTATTTATCTAAATTTAAAAAATAAGTTTAAGTTAGGAAATATAAATTAAATTATGGCGAAACATTTCTTAAAACAAATATATATATATATATATATATATATATATATATATATATATATATATATATATATATATATATATATATATATATATATATATATAGACAAATAGATGGATAAAAAAATGGATATATACATAGGTAGTTAGGTAAACAGTTAGTAAATTGTCATGTGACATTAAGCTTATAAATAGTTTGTTTCCAATTGTGTCATCTGGTGGAGTTTTTTATTTCGAAATTTTATTTTCTCTTTTTTTTCCTCCTCTTCTGTGTGTGTAGTGTCATGTGATACTTAGCTTATAAATAATTTGGTTTAGTTTGTGCCTTCTGGTGGAGTTTTTTATTCAAAAAAATTTTTTTTTCCTACTTATAAAGTTGTGGCAACAGAAAGTTGATTTATAACGGGATTTTTGAACTTTCGGCAGTCTGACGTGGAATTCGACATTGCGATGTTGAACTAATTTTTGTCCAGACTATTTTTATGAAATCGAACTTTTGGCGATATCTTCACCTCGGTAAACTATTCTTTCTGATTATTATGTCTTTTTTTTTTTTTTCTTTCAGAGATTTCTGAGTTTGTATAAAAAAGTAAATCGTCTACACGGCCATTTGGAAAGTAAGAAACATGAGGATGTAAAATCTGGGAAATTCATTAAACTGATCAAATAAATGTTATTCAACCACATTCATGAGTGTCTTCATTGAATTGGGGAGAGTTTATGATTTTCTTTTACAGGGTTCCGATGAAGACTTTGTGATCTTTTACATGTAAAATACTCTGACTGGGTACATACATTGTTCAATCACAACCTAGGACTAACGCCTTTTATTTATTTATTTATTTTTTGAAACTTGAGTTTTGAGATTCCCCACACGACAGAAATAGTGGGGAAAATATCCTGCTATTTGTTTTAAGGGATTTTGATAATAAAAAAAATTATTATTTATTTTGGCAGATACACAACATCAATAAAGCTTTATATAGAAAAAATATGAGATAAAAATAGATAGATAGAAGAAAATGAGAAATTATATAGTTGTCGCTTAATGGTCATTTTCTATAAGTGAGGGCTGACCAATTAAACCAGGAACTACAATTTAAAATGGATTCCAAGCCTTTAATAACACCCAAAATCAACAAATGAATCAAAAAATGAACAGTAGTTATTTCAGCCAAATCAGACACTAGAAAAAGTATTCTCTTTTACTATATTTAATTATAAAGATATGATTACCAACATATAAAATGTCTGAGACGTACAAATGCTTTTGAATTGGGAGCATTTAAGACACAGCAAAAAAACACGAGAAACCGATTAATAAAATCTCTGCCGTTTTGATGAAATAAACGTCACAGTGTAAAATTGTAGGTAGGTATGTATATCTGTCTATCGATATATATTCATTTTATTATTACACACATATATGGAAAAAGATACAACTAAGAAACATATTAAAAGATATAGTAAATAGCTTAACACCAGTAGATTGCTATAAACTTCCTTTAAATATTTATAGCAATAAATTTTTAGAAGGATCATTAACCGCATACATGTGTTGCTACAGAGAAAATCAATAAAACTGCTCTGCAACTTCTATGAAGAATGTGGATGCACAGAGAAAAACGCAAAATACATTTTTTATCATTCATTTATGACAAACATCAAACGCAGGCTCTCTCTGAAAATCACGGACCCCACTAATATACGAATAAATTTTTAAATATAAGGAACGTATACGATTATTTCAAGCTACTGGCATTAATGCAGAGCAATATGCCGAACTTTCTTTTCAACTAATTGTTACAGATCATGATGCTCTAGTTACTAATTAAAATACAGAATAACTGAAAAATACCGTTCAACACGCAAACAAAATGCAATCTACTTATTCAATAAAGAGGAATGAACATAACAACTAAGTTAATTGTCTTTGAAAAAAGGAGCAATCCGAGAATTAGAAATGTAAATGATTAACAGGAGGCTAAAAAAAAATTGTCGCTATGTTAAAGCGTAGTATTTTTCTTTTCTGGAAGGTGTCATGTCTTACAATACATTTATAGCGATGCACAAATGCCAAAAGTTAATTATTTAACAATTTTAAAGCAATTGAGTTTAAGCACGCAAATAAAATACATTTAATTACTAGTTCGCTAATCAGAGAAAATTTCTTCAACTTAGTATCTACCATATCATATGATCAGAATAAAAACCGGGAGCAATAATATCTCTAAGTATTTCAATGCATACATCATCATCAATGGTAGATTTTTTTCTTAAGTAACGATGAAAGGTGTAAATAACGAACAACACCCTATATGTATAGTAAACGTACTTGACTTCATAGCGAAGTATTTTATTTAGATTAAAACATTAAATAAAATTTTGTATTAATAACAAAATTTCCCAATAAACAAAATTCAGCAGAGATTGTAAATTAAAAAGTAATCAATTTTAATTAATCCCGCAAAAAATATAAGTGGAAAAAACATGGTTCAAAATTCTATTTCTGTTATAAGGAATGAAATGACTGATTTTCGTTGAAGTTATGAAATACGCCTCATCAAATGCATGATCACAATAGCTGCTGTAACTCATCCAATCACTCAACTCAACCAATAGTCATCCAATATATTCTTCCGAACGTTGATTTTAAACGATTAAACGAGCAGCTAAGTATTCCTATGTGGAAAGTGGGGACAAAGTTAAACATTATTCAACAAAGAGTAGAGGCGATTTATTGTTTGAAGAGGAGCTTGCTTGTCGATTAAATATCCTAAATTAGTACCATTTAGAAAGATTTATCTCTACTGAGGGATTTAATGATGCGAAAGAGGGACTGAAGAGGAGAGAACAGAATGAAGAGCCATAGTGGTATCATTCTGCAATTTTATCTACGAAAAGGATATGTCTCTGGAAGTTTCTGTTCACTAAAGAGAGTTTGAATACGAAAGATAAATATCTCCTTCACAGAAAGCAAATTAGTTCTTTTAATTAAGCCAGTCTCGTTGATAAAAGTTAACATTTTAATAAAAGCTTGCACCTTATACAAGCTTTTCACATCGCTGATTTTTATTTCATCTGAGATTTTTTTTCAAATTGCAAAAACTTTTCCGATGCTCTGAATGAAAAGCGCGAAGACTCAAATCATTGAAACAGATACAAAACTTCAGGCAATATCAAAAGGAAGTGGTTTATCTAAAAGAATTTAAAAGAACCATCGCTACAAATGAAAATTTTATTAGCTAGTGAATCGTTATAGGGCCCTTTTTATACATCAACCAGAATCAGTATAGAAAGGGGAAATATATATCTTTTAATACTAAAAATATCATTGTACTTATATGTATATTGTATTATTTCTTATGAGTTTAACATTTTTAATATCTTTTAATAAAACACAAAAATAAAGTAATATTAAGGCAAATCAACTGGGTTATGTATCCACATAATACGAAATAATAACCTTGGCAAGAAATTCGTTTTAGCTTTTTATCAGAAATAGGCTTTATGAGATGGGAACAAAATAACACAATATTAAACCCACAAAAATACTTTAATAAAGTAGACTAGCGATTATCTGAAGTAATTGGCTCTAAGACAACCCCAGATAAGAAAAGACTCAGATAAAGGAAAGATCATTTGGTAAGAGACGATAAAAAAACTTATTTTAATGTTGAATAACATTTAATACGTTTATTTGTATTTACAATAAAAATTTAGGTTAAAAATATATTTAATAAGAAAAAATCATTCTCGAAAATATTCATGTTTTCTATCAAATTTTAGCTTTGTTCGAAAAGCGTGATATTGTAATAGAAATATTACATATAAAGACACATATTTTGATGGCTTTTCTAACTATCTTTAGATTGGTTGACATACTAACTTTTAAAATATTATACTGGTCGTTTACGCTATGCTATGTGAAATTGTTACATATTACATCATCATGCAATGTAACGAAATACAACTCACGCCACAAAAATATTGTTTACTTCAGCCCTAGCAATAATTTAAATGAAAATCTCAAAGGTTTCTAATTCACGTGACAACGTGTGCATTTTTAGTGTTAAAATCCTTCATATATATTTCCGCGAATTTCACTGACTAAATGCTGTTTATAAAATCAGCATAATATTTTTTTTATGCCAACTATTGTATTGCAGTACATGTCAGTATTTCATAGGAATATCCTATACTTGTTCGATTTGTTTTAATTTTTCGTTTTATAGTCACTTCTTGCTCTCCAGAACTAACTTAACTTGTATAATATTTAGAATTTAACGCATCTACAACATGAATCATAAACTTTTAACATCAATTAATGCGTTGTTAATACTTTCATTCACAAAAGCCAAACCATGGAAGCTTTTTATAAGACATTTTAGAACTTAGAGTATATTAATTCCTTCTTGGAAGTTTTTTTTAGAGATTGCTATGTTCACAGAGCATAAAGAGAAAGCTAGAAAATTCCCCAACACTCGCCATAAAAAATGTAGGAAGAAAAGTCACAAATCTTGTTTAATAGTACTTAAGATCAAACGTACTACTCTGCACTATGATGACAGCTGGGTTTAGTATTACAATGAGCACTAAGCTCACAGGACCCAAGGCCTACATTGTTTGCATAACCGAGAGCACGGGAGGGGAAGTAAACCCTCCAGTGTTTAGTTCTCAACATGCTTAGTACTCAATTTTATGGATCCATTGAACGGATGAAAAGCAGAGTCCATCTTGCCCAGCCCGTGGACCGAACCTCGGATCTGTGCCTTTGGAGCTCAAAACGCTATCAGTGTACCACTGAGCTTCACGGTGAGCAGTGTGGGGTACACATAAGTTTATATATATATATATATATATATATATATATATATATATATATATATATATATATATATATATATATATATATATATAATGATTTATTAATAATGAAAACTTTTTTGTGATAAAAATATCACCCATTTGGCTTTTTGAGAAATGCTTATATTTTTATCAAAAAGGGCATTTAATTGCAAAATAAATTATACAGCCGTGTTTTAAAAAAATAGAAAAAAATTAATATCCACAGCTTTCTCACATATTTCTGATCTCTAAAAGGTTAACACATCGTTTCAAATACATTTTGCTGCTCCAAAAGCAAAAAATATATATTTAAAAAAAAAGGAAAAATGTTTCAACCAATTTAAACGTCGAATAGTTTTTGAAGATGCAGTACGAGAGAAAATATTAAAGAGAAGCGGAATTTTCAAATGCGTGTTGCCCAGCTTTTCTTTTCGTAAGGAAGATGCCATTAAAATTTGTTTGAATTTCAAAGGAAAACAGAAGACGGCCAGGGAGAAAAATACGTACGTCAGCATTTTTAAAACATAAGAAAAAAAAAATCAATATAAATACATACACGAGCCAGCTATGAAACGGAAAGCAAGATCAAAATATTTCTATTCTTCCGTAAAAGTATTCTTTCGAAATATTTTTATGTGTTCCATGGCACATTTCATTGAAATTGTTTAAGAAAAGAAAACATGCCTTAAAAATAATATGGATGTAAAAATCTACGGAAATGTTTCGCTAATTTTGAATATTATGAAAAATATGTATGAAAGCAAATTTGTGTAAATATCTAATATCAAATACTTTTAAGAAATTTCTTAATTTGGATCATTTCTAATAACTATGGCAAGATTTTATTTATTTTTTTTTTTAAATTTTAAATATTAAATGTCTTTTCTGAGATAATTCTTAGTTATATATATATATATATATATATATATATATATATATATATATATATATATAAATTATATATATAATTTAAATATAATTGGTTCTTATAAATGTATACTTTCCCACATCTCATCAAATATTTCATGAAATTTATAGAAAATAAACATCTTATACCCATAGCCTTTTATTTCTAAACATCATTATCTCTCTATCTATAAAAATATCATGTAAACCAGTATGTTCTATTTCCACACCCCAACAAAAGAGTCACAATAACATGATTAGTTAATCTGTATAAATATCATCATCATGAAAATCTCTTGCTATATCAGCATCACCACAGATTTTCATATGTCTTGGGTACTTTTCAATAGCACTAAAAGACTTTTCAATAGCACTGAAGTAAGTTAGTGATGATTGTTCCAGACTCATCCTAAGAAGTATGCAAAAGCATTGGCTGAAAATTTTAAACCATGAGAAAAAGGAAACCACGAAGAAGTTTTTAAAACACAGAGATTAATGATTAGATTTCCGTCTTTTTTTCCCCTGACTACCATATCGCAACGAATAGCTCATTGAGCCACGACTAGTAATCGCTACTATCATGGTAATCTTTGGCTTGGTTAGGATAAATGTTAGGGATTTTCATGATTGGTTTTAATGATAGGCTGCGGTCAGATAGCTTTGAAAAGAAAAATTAGAAGATTGAATTTCGGTACAGAAATATAATAGATTAATCTTGTTTACTTTAATTGGATTTGATTAGTTTGTTTATTTATGAACACGTGATCTATGGTAACCGAAACTTCCAAATCACTTAAAAAACATTTATGTGAAAGATTTGAATCAGACTTCCGTAAGTGTTGAAGTTAGAGTACTAAAAGATCAATTCATTTGCCAGCTCAGTCCTTGTTTAAGAAGGGATAATTTATAAAGAAGAATTCAAGTTCTCTCTCTGTGACTTGTGAATAAGGTACATAATTTAATATAAATCTAAAGCGAAATGTGTCTCGTATGTAAATCTAAATAACATGCATTACAAATCTAATTTAATGTGAATTTCTAGAAATCAATACCAATGCAAGCATCACCACTTTTTATGGAAAAATACTAATATTATCTGCCACTTATATTCTGTAAAATAATATTAATATAATTATTCTATACCACATATGTTAATGTATATTTCAGTATTTTAAGTAGCAATGTTCATTTAAATATCATGACTCCATCGCACAATATGAATAGATACATCAATATTTGATGACGCAATGTTAATGACAACTACAATACGCAAAATCAGGGTATGGATCTAGAGCATATCAGCATATCTATGGCTCATACCATTATGTTCTTAACGTGTGTGTGTATATATATATACATAACATTATAAATTATATATATACATGTGTGTGTGTGTGTGTGTGTGTGTGTATACAAAGTTGTATAGAGCATCCTCGATTTAGTAAGAAAAGATACCTTGTAGGCATTAATGTGAAGAATACAACGGTCAAAACGTGCATTTGTTGTTTCGTGCTATGACGTGACAAAACGATCTAAGAAAGAAAAAAAATAGTTATAACAATATACTTTATTTAAGATGTTCAAACGTCTCACTGTTAGCTGCAATGCACATTTGAATCCTCGCTTGAAGATCACGTTGCACACGTTGGAACACGCGACTGTAATGCGTCATTTAAGGTCTTGCAATTTTTGTGGAGGGGTCGAACACACCTGCTGTTTCAAGTATCCCCACAGGAAAAAGTCCAGTGGAATCAGATCAGGAGAACGTGAAGGCCACTCTTCGAAACCGCCATACCCTAGTATTTGGTTGCCAAATTCCTTGACGAGGTACTACTTCATTGGAGATGTCTTTTGAGTAGGCAAGCCGTCATGTTGAAACCATAGATTCTTAAGATAAAAAAAACGGAAGGTTCTCCACAAAATTGGGTATTACCTTCTGTATCAATTGTAAATATCGTGCACCCATCAACGTGCAATTGTAAAATATTGGGCCTATCAGCTTGTTATTGTAAATTTCGCACCAAACGTAGCATATCGCATTTGATGTCGAACGTCGACCAAACATTTAAAATTTTCCAGCGTCCAGTAATGGGTGCTTTGCCTATTGTACATGCCATTCCGTGAAAAGCATGCCTCATCCGTCCACATTATATCTGCTAAGAATGTTGGCTGGACCTGTATCTGATTCATAACGAAATTGCAACATTCATAGCGTCGCTTGGCATCCCCGTCCACTAAAACCTGTTCAGGCGTTGGTCGATATGGATTCACTTAGGATTTTCCAAACCTGACTTTTGGAGAGTGTTGACTTATCTGTCTTACGCTGCATTTCGGATATGCGAGAGCATATTCTAATACCTCAGCCAGTTGAACTTGCCATCCTACCTTAGCTGGTCTGCCAGATCGATGTCAACTAGTAACGCAACATGTCTCCCTTAAACGTTTTGCAGCAGTTAAGATGGTTTGATGAGAAGGGTGCGGGCCTGCAGGGAAATGTTGGTGGTACAACCTTGTTGCTGATCTTACCTTGCGTCGACATTCACCGTACAATAAAACCATCTTACAATACTCAGGTATGGAATATTCAGCCATGACCATGAGCATCAACATACTACAGCCCCAAGAAGATGTTTCTTTTATAGTCATTTTCCAGGTCTATAGAGTCACTGTCTCAGGTGAACAGGGGTGACGTTTCTTACGTATTTGCATACTGCATACAAATTGTTAGAATTATTTTTAATACTTCGGTTCTTCCCATTTCGAAATAAAAGTGAAATATGTAATCACGAAAGCGATTTTTTGTTTATTTTAAATATAAACACGTACGATGTGACATGTCACAGCACGAAACAACCAATTCGCGCTTTAACCGTTGTATTCTTCACATTAATGCCTACAAGATATCTTTTCGTACTAAATCGAGGATGCTCTACAACTTTGTATACATATATAAATCACTTTTTTTTACCTGTCTCGTTTCGTTTTCGAGATACAAATGATAACTCCACAGTTTTCCACAAGGTGGTGTGGTAGGTGGTTTCATTCAGTAGCGCACGGCTACTTTACTATACTTAGACACCACTTTTATGAATATAGCAGTAGCCGTTCCGAAGTTAAAAGGGTGGCAAGGGACTTTAGTGGGCATACTATGTGTGCATGAATATATATTATATTATTATTGTTATTAAAATGGAAAAGTTAAAATTCGTACACTTTTCAGCAAAAAATATATTATCTATCTGTTTAATTTTTAATATATATACAATCAATGTGATATTGACTCTAAAATGGTATAATTTTCTGTTATATTTTTTAAATTATATATTTTCCAAAATTTGAATGTAATTAAATTTAAAATTAAAAGAACAGCGAAGAGAAAGAAAAATGTTAAGATAAAAATAATAATAATAATAATAAATAACACATTGCGTTTGATTTCATAATTGATAATGGTTACGCGTGAGAGACAATTATATGTAATGTGCGTCTTCGATCGGCGGAAATTAGCAAAAAGAGACCAGACATCAATAATCTTTCTCAAACCTCAATCAAAAGAAAAATATTTTAATGTTATCAAAATATTTTTTGAGATTTTAAAGCAACTTGATGATACTACAAAATATTTTAATGTTATTAAAGTAATTTTAATTTAATAATTTTCGAGAAGCAAAAATGATGTTATCTAACTCTTATGTAATTTACTAACATTATAAGAATCAACACAAATTTTGAGATGAATATGTTACATCTATTTATTCCAAGTTTTAAAAATATTCACAAAGAAAAATGTTAGGAAATAGATTTTCATTTATAGTACACAGCATTTGTAGAAAAAAAACCCTAAAACCCCATTGTCAAAGCATGTTAAAATAAACTACACAGAAAAATTAATCAAGACATAAAGATTAGGTGATTAAATTTTAGAATTTATTAATAAAAATATTTTCACTTCTGAAACGCATAAAATAATCACATCGAAAAAAAATTTGAAATTTTGAGATGTAATGAATCATTATCTGCATATACTCGTATAACACTGTCGCAAAGCTAAACTCTTAGTAATCACAAAAAACATAACTTATATAAGAGTCTTTAAATATATATCCAAAAAAAAAATCGAAGAGAAAATAGTTGAATAACGAATGAATACAAAAGTTGTTTGCCAAAAAAGGATGTCAAAAGAGAAATCTGCTAAAGCTAACACTGGAAACAAAATAGCAAAAGAAAATATTGTGTAACGAAATTCGGGAATAAATAAAGCAACCTTTCAAACGAAAGAAGTTTATTTTTCCCTTCGTTTTGGGTATTTAGAATGATATATACAAAGTTTCTCTAAAGAAGTAGCGAAAACTTTTCGTTGTAGGGTTTTTAACCTATTGCACAATACGTTATAGAGTTTTTTACTTTTCCTGTTCTTGTTGATTTCAAACATTTTTATTTATTCTCAGAAATCCTAAGAGTAATGAATGAATTAAAAAGTACATAACAGAAAAAAAGAGAAAAAAGTAAACCAATATATCTAAGAATATGGTATTATAGAAATGCAAGAGTATGTGTCCAAAGTCATGTTATTATTTTTCAGTGAAATATAAACCGATTTTTTCCGCAGGATTACTTTTAATGTTTTAAATAAATATAAAATTGTAGAACGCTTAATAAGCAATTTCTTAACATAAATTATAATTTCTGAAAATATTCTACAAAAATTTCCAGTTGTACGGCGATATTTTTTGATTTTAAAAACTTGAATTTATCACGCTGCAGTTTCAAATACAAAATTACAAGGGATATTGTGAAAGTAATTTTCAGCTGTAACCCCTGATAATATTTATGCAATACATAAAGTATTAATCAACGTTGATCGCAGTACCCCTACCACAATACAGAAGGAATTTAACATTGGAATCTTCACTATACATGAAATTACTCGTGATGAATTTAAAATAAGAAATTTGCTTTTGGGATCCTTAATAATGAATTAGTTTTTTTTTTTTTTTATTTTCTTCGATCACATATTGCATATAACACACAAGGGATAATTCAACAAAAACCTAATCTTAAAATGGATTTTGAACTATTAAAAACATCCATGGGGATGGTGTGAAAGAAGATGCACAAGAGCCAGCTTTAATATTAATGATTGTTGAAAAGCGGTAGATGGGTATTGTATTTCTGCATGCATTTTTAAGTCAATGTAAATGCATTTTTTGAGGTTTCCTTCCTTACGAAATATCAGTTGCTAAAAAATTCTACCTATATTTTTGCTACGAATATTTATAAACACCCAACGAATTCTAGCATTTTGGTTATTTTTTTTAGTGTTATAAAATATTAGTTTCTCAAAAAAAAAAGATTTTAAAATTTTCGTTTAAAATAGAGATTGTAAAAATGTCTTATTCCAAATTTTTTAATGATTTTGGCACAAAGTCAGAATATAACCCGTTAAAAACCAGCAGACTATGATACAAATGGATTGAAGATGCATGTTACAAAGCCATTAAATAATTCAACGTTAACTCTGTTAGAAATTACTGAGTAAAAAAGATTTATCAACGGAAACGCTGTAGTAAAAAGAAATGAGAGTTTAATACTAAAATCCGCGTGTTAAAGAACACTTATAAATATCGTTTGAGCTTTAACTATGTGAACTTAATTTTCCAGCTTGTTACACAACGATTTTCTCGAAATAGTTAAGTGAACAAAGATGAACAACTTCATGAATTTAGCTAAACCAGATTTAAATCTAAGTAAAAAAAAAAGACGTGAGAAATATTTAAAAGTATTTCCTTCATAAGAAAAATAGTATTAAGAATGGAAAAAACGAAATTATAAAAACTAATTAAAATGAAAGTATTTTCCTCCTCTTAACTATAGTTCTCATACCAGGAAATAACAAACAACATTGTTTCATTTATTCAGAAAAAAACAAAGAAGCACAAACGGAACAATTATTTTTCCTGACTCATTGCAATCTGAAGATTTCGAGATTATGGGATACTTTCTTACGTAGAGATGTTTTTTTTTTTTTTAATTCTCTAAATTATTCCTATCTTTTTAAATCCTTTAATTACTCAAAATCCCATGCGAATGGCATACATTCACAGGTACACAATTCAAACGACGACGGCCTTCTTTTTAGAAGAAAAAAGTAATTTACTAAAAAGGGAATTCACTTTTATATTTTAGGGAAAAACTCGAGCAGAATTAAAGAACAATTTTCGGCAGAGGAGAAAGGCAGAATGAGAAATTAAATTCTCTCATAATTATGCCAGGAACTGATAAACTAGTTCACATATTGCTGGGTCTTTTTTTTTTTTATTCAATTAACTAGTATGAAATATACTAAAAGGAAAAATAAAACACAGATTAAAATAAATACACAAAGAAAGGAATTTTAGAAGGTTTAAAAAGAAAAATTCTTTTGTCTCCGGATTGGCATTTGCATAATTTGATTCATGTTTAAGACAAACAACTTTTCCTTCGGAGAGAAAAATGCATCGATAAAGTTTTAAAAAATATGAGAGGAAAAAAAAAATTCAGATGCTCATGAAGCAGAAAACGACCTCTTTAACAGTTATTATACATTTAAAAGTAGCTTAAATTTGAAACAATTATAAGCATTAAAATATATAAACGCGTATTTTTAACATAAAATACGTTATTATTAACACAAAGACTATTCCATTGACTCTCGATATTCTTAAATTAAAGAGATTGACAAGAAAAGAACGGGTGATAATTACTATAGTAATTCGTTGTTTCAACTCTTGGGTCTACTTTCGAATCTCGAGGGTTTCCAATCGTTTTAAAATAAACGTGCAATGTGATTGGAATGTTTGTTTTGCATTAGAGTCTAAAAAAATTGAATAAATTAATTACTAATAGAAAGAAAATGATATAAGTTCCATTATAACCTGAAATTAAACAGGTATAATGAATAATTTATTTTTATGTGTGTGCATTCATTAAATTCATTCTATGTTGAACAATTAATATATAAATCACTAAGTAATTAAGATCAAAAAGTCTTTCATGGTCAGATTCTTTAAGATTTCGTGAGAAAAATGTATTTAAATGTTCGATTCTTTAAATCTCTAAGCAACGAAGCAATCAATTTTTTAAGCAAAAAATCCAAACGAAATATTAATTCCAAACCAAGAATGAATTACTTTTCTACGCTATAAATAACTTGCATATTATTTAACGTTGACAGTTGTAGAAATCCAAATTTCTTTTTTAAATTCTTCAATAATATTTCGAAAATATAAGACAAAAAATGATAATGAATTTTAAATTCTTCCTCTATAAACAAGGAAAAACAATTTTAAACAAGAATGCTACATGAAAAAAACCCATTTCCAAAATAGGAAGGAATCCATATTTTCTGAACAAATTGTGCAGTAATCATACTGTTAACCATAATAATATTGTTAACTTCGTCTTAAGGAGCATGTGAATCAGGAATTACAATAATTTCCTCATTCATGTTCCTTAGAATTTTGTAAATTGACGACTGCTTGAAGTATATACAGCAGAAGTACGCAAACATTTGATAGAAGTATCATGAAACAAGGATATTAAACAACGAGATAAGCAAAATGCCATTCGAATAAGCAAAACACAGAGATAGGAAATTTTATATTAGAACCATTTAGATCAAATACAATATCCAGTGAAAAAATTTATTTGAATTCTTTTTTATGACAGCACATTTTTACATCGACGTTTTTTATTACTCCGTTCTAATTTTTATTAATTGATTCAAAATGATTAAGCAGTATTCCCTTTAGAAATGAATGTTCGATATAATAAAATATAAATATTGCATTAATTGAATATCCTATTATATTTTTTTTCACTGTTTTCAGAAAATTTAATCGCGTAATTTACCTACGTTTGAACTAACCTACTAAACCCTAATAATCTACCACAATTTCCAGAAGAGATGCAGAGGATTTTAAGTGTTTAAAAGTTAATTTTTTACACAGCGGCATTTAAATCGGTGAAACATACACACACACACACACACATATGCATTTAAAAATGAAACTATTCTACAGTGAATTTCAAAAGTTTATTGAAACCGATGAAAATATATTGTAGTTAATATCAATAGTTAAAGATACTGAGATTAAATAAAAGATAGAAATAGTATGATGATTTAAATTAGGATTTCTTCAATTTTTTTTCTTAATTTGGATTGTGAAGAATTATATTATTAAAGCTTCGCTAACACATTATGTACAATTTGCTGTAATTATTAATGTAAATAGACGTCAATATTTTCATTTTTTGTCATTCAAATGAATATCCGCTTATTGTAATATTCTTCATAGCATTGATGAGTACCACATATACAAACTTCTTTCAGAAATACTTATAAAAACAAATACAAATGAATATATAAGTACATTCAACACATAAGCACATTTAAATTTGCTTACATACATATTTTTAGTTTCGTTTCCATTTATTTTAAACTTATATGAGAGCTATGTCATAAAACAAAGATTAAGATTTCGCATCTGTAATATTCACGGTAATTTTTCGCACAACAAAACTTAAAGAGGCATTTATACTGATACCGAACTTCGGTGAATTTTTTTTTTTCATACTATTTCTCTCAAATGCATGCTCGCGTAAATATATCTTTCAATTACGATACTTTAAATAGACTTCCACAAATTTTCGACTTCGCCGATCGATGGCAAAGAGGTTAGCGTCCATCTCTTGGAGGCAGTAGGTTTCTGGTTCGAATCCTGGTTTGGGCATGGGTGTTTCTTTCTCTCTCGGTGTTTGTCTTTCTTTATCACTTCACTTTTGGGGCGAAACTAGCACACTCATTGGGTGCCTCACAGTATAAGCTGCCATTACCTTCTCCCATTATAGAGCTGAATAGGTATATCCTAAAGGCAGCTTTTCGATTATTCATTCTGTCAATTGAAGACGCTAAGTGAGCCCACTGCCTCACAACATAGCATAAAAGTCAAGGGACAAATAACGAAGACGATCTTTGAGTTGGCACCAGCAAAGAGATCTTAGCATTTAACACGCATTTGCATTCTTTCCTCAACTGTTTGCAGAAGGATTAGTTATAGAATCTCCCAAAGAGAATTGCGATGGCTTTCCCTATCAAATTAACGGACCTTACACGAATACAAATTTTATTTTGCAGAAAATATTGAAAAAAAGTTTATACACTTCACACACATTTTCATCTGGTGCTATAGAAGCAGAATAAAATATTTTTAAAATGAAAGAATTAATTTGGTCCAAAATAACTTAAATTTAAGTAGTTAAAAAGAGAAAAAAAAACTTATTAATATGCATACTCAAGAGTATATGTTCAGAGAAAATGAGGTTCGGAAATTAATTAAAATGCAGGATTTGAAGCGAAAGAGAAAGATAAAAATTAATTATTTTGCTAATTAAGAAATTTCTACTTCACTTTAATATACTGTTGCCTTACATTAATTTTCCGAGCTTGCGTCATTGCAGTATTGCACAGCCAAGATAAACTTCTTCAAAAGAAGTATGGCAAAATGTTTTATTGCTTCTATACAACATATTTATCAGCAATATGATTAAATTACTTTCTAAGAGCTTTTAGCAGCAAATTTAAAAATATCCATAGTATTTCATCATGCCATCAATTAACTAGTAAAGTTCAAAGTGTAAGTAGAAAATTTTTCCAATTTTCTTTTCATTTAAAGAAAGTGTCTTTAAAAACAAAATCACTGAGCTCAATTTAACACAAAAACTTTAAAAAATGTAGCTTAACAAAATAATTTTATATGTAAATCCCTATATATTTCAATTGACAATCAAACTTCGCGACTAGCAGAAAATGAACTACAAGCGATATTATAACTTAATACCAACTTCTGTCGAACATCAAAGTCAAAGGTTACAAGTGGACATTACAGAGAAGGATAAATAGTTACTCTATTATTGTATTATTTGCGGCACGTTTACGGAGATTCGACTGGCAGAAGAAACCATCTTGCTTGACTTTTCTAGATACAATTAGAGGTTATCGGGTAAACACGCTGAATATTCACGAGAATTAATGTCACTGCACAGACTTAGTGTACACAGGAGATTGCCAGGACAGTTGGTCGACCTCTTACCTAAAAAGTAATTCGACATTTACGAGACGTTTAATGTGATGCAGTAGCTAAACCAAATAACCAATGACTTGAGAAATTTTTCAAAGATATCATATCCCAAAATATAGTCGTTTAGAGTTGGAAGTTCTGGATTCAAATCCAAACAGTGTTTAATGATAGCAAATAGGTGTTGAGATTTTACTTTTTGTATGCATTATCTATCGAAGTAGAATCTTAGGAATTTTCCAAATTTTCACTTGTAAAGAATATAAATATGATGCACTATGTATGAATGAGAAGGCAATAAGCAACAAATATTGACATAGAATAACATGAGATTAATAGAGTGCCCTCAAGACATCGCAAAAAATTATTAAGTTTTCTTGAGGCTTGATAGAAAATTTTGGCACTTTGATCTGTAGGATTCTAAGTTCGATCTATTTATCTATATTTAATGCTGTAGAACAATGGAAGATGGGGGTGGGACATTTCTGCGTTTACATGTATATTTATTAAAGTAGGTATCTAGGTATTGTCTAAATTGTATCCTTGGTTTTACATGATTAATTTTTCGATGGAAAGTGCAACCAAACATCAGCCTGCGGTGGAAGTATTGAATTGACTTACAACAGTTTTCAGTAAAAATATAAACGGAATCAATTAGTTAGAGTCATCAGATACCAATACTGTGTCAATTTTTTTTATATAAAATGGTTCCCAGGGAATTTAGTATTAATAGTCGTAAGAAAACTCTTTTAAAGTAAATTTATAATCAAAAATGTTTTATATTACAGTGCATAGAACTAAAAAAACGTTTTTGATTAACGTTCTGCATATTATGAAATGCTCGTGAAAACAGGTTGCAGCTAAGTTTATAATCATCGCGGATCGCATCATGCAGGATTTCGAAGATCTTTTCTGGATAGATTAAATGCCATGAACGTTATTTCGTGTGCACACCATATTGGAATGGTAGTAATACCAACAAATTATCCGGTCACCGGAAGGGAGATACAACACTGGAGCAAAGAATCGATATCGAACCCCATTTCGAAATCCAGATGTCCTCAGGCGCCAGAATAATGAGGGCAAGCGCTCACTCCAGTCTTGATTAAGATGGTAATTAAGAAAAGACTGGAACTTAATTTACAAGCAATTAGGGGTTTCCCTGTATCGTTAGGAGCGACTCCTGGTGAAATTCTCAAGGAATTCGATGGCCCGAAAATTCCACTCTCGTCTCTGTTTTCAAACATACATCGTTTAAGCGTGGAAACTTTTAAAAGAAAAATAATGGCATCAGCACTTTCGAAATGCTAAGAAGATCACATTAAGGTTAAACAAATTACGTCATCAAGTCTACCAGAACAATTTATTTTAAGAGAATCATTATATTCAGCGAGAGAAGCAAATTTAGTGATGAGATCGGCAATTTCACATTAAAAAGTAATGTGCATTTTTAACTCTGTGAAACCTAAATTAAAACTAATCGTGTTTGATCAAGATCAATTTTTTATAATCATGGGTATCATGGGTGATACGGTTATAAAGTCGAGAAAGAGCTAAAGCAGTTTAAAATTAAATAAGTATATTGAAAAAACGTAGTAAACTAACAATTCAAATTCTATGTTTTGTACATTTAGAGTGTATTTTATATACTTACATTGTGCTTTATAACAACATTTTGCAATATGATTAATGTTTCATACTATAGATGCCAAGAACAAATTCAAGCAAGCCTCAATCTGAATGTGACTAGTATGAGTTTAGATTTTTTTAAGAGAGAGAAGTTTAGATCAGATAAAAATGTTTTAAATTCTTAATAAAAAACGATAGATAATATTTAGCTTTAACTACAGATTAGATGTTGCATTTATGTTTTCAACATTCAGATATTTTTGGGTCACTGTTAAATAGTTTTCCGATTTTTTTCTTCCATAAAGTGGTTCTTTTTTTGTTAAAGTTGAGCTCTTAAAATTACACCATTTCATTACAATTCTCATTGGTGTAAAATATCCATGACGTCAGATAACGTTTCATCTGTACGTCACACATAAATAATTTCCATTTATGGAAACGGCGTCGTAAATCTGCCTTGCCGACGAATTTGCTGTCATCCCTTCAAATCGCATAGAAAATAAAATTTTTAAAAATTGTCAACGTTCATTTTATTAATAAAACGATTTCTAATATAAAAGCCCGAGTATCGGTTTGACAAAACTTTTTTCCTTTCATTCAATCTATTAATACGTTGACATGGAAGAGAAGAAAAAGACAAGACAAAACATCCACTTAATAGTTAGTTTAAATCGGCAAGGACAATTTAAATTTTTCTATTTTATAAAAGTTACTTTTTAATAAACATTCACAAAACAATAAACAAACAAACAAAACAAAAAACTGAAAATAACTTCTAAAATAAATTCCTTGCATATGTAAAGAAGGAAATAATAGATGATTAAGTTGTCTAATATGCTGATTCAAAGCACATTTATAAAATAACAATTTCATTAATAAAATCAATCATCAGGAAAACTAAAAAAAATTATAATTATTGATTTGTATTCAATTACATTAATCAAAAACATCTGAAAATTACTAACTGTAACGACTTTCGTGAAATTTTCTACATTTTGTAATTTGCGAGTAACTTTTGAAAATTAAAATCAACTGGGAAAAGAATGGACACAGATACATATTGACGAATTAATTTTTACTGTAATATAACACTATTACAGTTTTAATCGGTAAGTTATAGAATCATTATCTATCCATTCACAAAGACAGAAATCAATCCTGCAAAAATTTTCCATTCAAAATTGAAAGTTTTGACAATGCGGACAGATAGCCTAGTATATTACAGATAGGCTATGAGCTAAAAGACACTTAAGGTATCAAAATCTGCGTCGTGTGTTACCTTCCAGAAGGAATTTTTTTTTTTCATAGGCAGTGGGCCCATTCTGATTTTACAAGGATGGTAGTTCTGAAAATTCATAGATTTCGCGAAAGGTGTGCATGCAGGAAAACCATAAACATATCTTATTACTTGTCAGTGAACAGTGACTGGATTGAACTAGGGCTCTCCGCGCTGAAAATCACGTTCCTATAACACGACTGTGGTGAAACCCTTAAATTAGAGTTTCATAGAATTAGAAACAAAAGAACAGGTGTTTTAGATAAGAAGTCAATGAAAATTTAGAAACACTGATGTGGGTATTTGTGAGTATCAGTTAATTCTTATCATGCTGTAACACCAGCTTCGTGTACATAAAGAACATTTAAATAATTAACCGGAAAATTTCACACACACAATTATTATAAAAATAAATAGAAATAAATATATTTATAAACCAATCCTCTGCGTAATTAAGCTCGTATCTCGAAAATAATTAAGAATGAAAACCTCCATTTATAATTGGTTTCTTTTGAATATAAAGAATAAGAAATTTCATAACTTAGTACAATAAAGATTACTTTTTTTATATATACAATATATATTATAAAGCGCAACTTTTAATAGCACTGAAATAGATATGGACTGTTTTATAAGAGAAAGTATTAATTTCATATAGTACTAACACAGAAATTTTTTTCTAATCACTGTCCTGAATCCAATCCCTGTAATTTTTACATATCACTGTCCTATTATTTGGAAAACAACATTTTTGTAAGCAAAATATACCTTGTAAGTTCAGTACATTTATTGAAACGATTTCAAGCCTTCTTTTTCTAAAATAGTTTACTATAAATAGCATTTAATATATAACGAAAAAGTGGAGTTGAATGCATTGCGAAAGACTCTATCTCAGACAGAGTCGATGTATTCCTTTAAAAAAATGTGAACAAGCCCATTAATAAAGAGCAGCGGAAGATGGGACAAAAAAATAAACATCTGAACCACTTCCGAAATTACCTCTGGGAAGTGGAGTCGGATAGAACTAAATAAAATCGCCTTTCCCAACTATGATTTATAATGACGCGTGTCAGAAGCATTTCCCGTTGCTCAGAGACAGAACTCCAGGAAAAGGGACAAGTGTCACATTTGGGATATCACATCAGGAAAAGAGCTGTCAATTGCCACCGGAAAAATAGGAAAGCTCCAGAGGCATGTGTCGAGAGGCATCATCGGGGTTTAAACATTTTTAGAGACGAAAAATGAGCCAAAGATTTTTTTTTTTTTTTTTTTTTGCAAGTCTTTAGACAAATAAAAGAGTTGCATTTTATATCGAAATCATATTTAAGGGTAAAATCATGCAGAATTTTAAAATATTTATGAGCTTATCAACACAATGATTAAAATAAAAGGTATTAAATAAATTAAAGATACATAATGTATTCAATTTAACAATTTTTATGTAACATTTAGATTACATAGAACCTCAATGACCATTTGTAAAAAACGTGCATTAGGAAAAAACTAATTCACACTTTTAGACCCTTCAAGAACCATATAACGTTGATAAAGACTACCCAAAACTTTTTTGGGTTCCACTTATCAAAGTTAAGTTTTTTGACTAGCGGGAGGAAATTAAGATAATTACAACTTAACTCTATCCACTATAGTGCAGAGTAGAAGTATGAAATGGTATGCATATAACCACTCGAGTATATCTCAAAACCGTAAGTGTAAGTAAAAACGCTGCAGATATTTCCCTAATAAAAAATATTACCAAAGCTTCATTGTAATCGAGAAAATAATTTTCATTTTTCTTAATAGACAACCCCCCCCCCCTAGACACAGCTGGGTTCTCGATTCTTAGATATCTGATGGGTTAAGTAATTCGGAGCTTTTCTTTGCGACATGTTAATATAAACAATTATCCATTAGTCTTCGTAAAAGTCAATAAAGGTCAAATATTTATTAAAACAGCTTTCAATTGTCAACAAAATGATATATTTAATCATGTAAATTAATATATTGAAAATTTAATTACTACATAAAAATGTATTTTAGAAAATAAAAAATATATCTTTTCCCAGATAATTATGGTTTATTAAAATTGAAAATAGGAATAAGCAATTTTATTTGATCAGTACTTTGAAAGAAATACTAAAACAGCACTCAATTTTATTTTACCGATTGCAGTTGGCTATTTCTGTAAAATCACATATCAAATAATAAATATATATATTTATCAACCTTAAGCCAAAAAGTGACCTCAGAGTAAGTCATTAAACCCCATCGCAATATTTTATACGATGAAATAAGCGAATATCTTAATCCTCAACAATTTTACACAACGTTGTGTTTAGCAAATTATTCTTCTAATTATTTGAAAGAAAAAATAACCAGCTATATAAAATAAACAATATTGATTTTAAACTAGAAAAAATGTACAATACCTTGCGGTTAGAAAAAATATGAAACTCTCGTATATTAAGAAAATCCAATAACGAAATAACATATTTTGACTGTAAAATTAAAATCATACTTTTTACGAAATTTATAATTTAAAACAATCCGACCGCTGACTCTATGGCATAGTGAATAAAGCATTAAAAAATAAATTGATAAATATGAAATTAATCTAAACGTAATTAATCTAAACATAGAATATGTTTAAATTTGAGAGAGAAACCCTTTTTTTACACGGCATTAATATTTAAATTATTAAAGACTTTACATTATTAGCTCAACCAGCATCACTTGAGTATTTAAGAAAAGGAAAAATTATTATGGAAACCTCATTAATTATTCACATTTAAAAGTAATAATATAGAGTTTAATTAATACAAATAGCCTAGAGCCCAATCTTAAAAGGGAAAAAAATACGAATATTTTCATTACACGCTAGACAGGAAATTTTTCAAACTCTCTAGTATAACGCCAACAATACTCGTATACTCGTAATACATATTAATTTAAGTAAACTTGGAAAAAGAATTATACAGTTTTTTAAAATTTCAGAAATTAAATTACCTATTTTTATGGGAATGTTTAACTAATTTCATTAATTCTGAAGAGTTCATGTTTAAATAAAAAAGTTATTTGAAGTTCCTTGCTTGAAATATAAAGATAATTACAATTAAAATATTCTTTGAAAATAGACTTCGTGAAGAAAAAAATTAAGACCAGAAAAGAATGCCAGTTAAAGAAGATGCAGTGAGTATTAATCAAGAAAAAGAAACACCTGAGAGCTAATAAAGAATGTTCATTAACAATTAATGGAAATTCAAACTAAGTTCATTAAAATCGCGGTTTAAATTACACTACAGAGCCAGTTTTGTTTTTAAACTACAGACTGTGATAAATATAAAACTAACTCATTAGCAAATTGCTCTTTAAAAATGCAAGAAACGTGGTAAGAGATTTTTTTATAATTTTATAAGAAAGTCGATGATTAGAAAGAAAGCACAAAGCATCTTTTAAGAAATTTTTAAATAACTTTTGAAGTAGTAATCTAATTTAAAATTTCTTTAGCATAGCATTCGTAATTATTAAGACGATTTTAATACACGACGTATAAAATTGATTAAATTTATAATCGTTAATAACTATATTTAAGTTGATAACTATAATATTAGATCATTTAAAAAGGAATTATCATCCAATAATGTTATAAATTAATTACATTTATTATAATCTTATTTATGAAGTCATTTCAGACACTTGAAATAAACATAAGTACGATAAAACTATAAGTAAATTAGAAAAGAGTTATAATGGAAAAAATAATTCGTTTTATCAACGCACAATATCTTCGACAAAATTATTTTCTTGAAAAGACAGCAGTAAATAAATAAAATTAATTATTACTGATTATGAACAAATTCAATTATTTTGACCACTAAGAAAAAGATTCGAACAAGTTCGTCATGAAGCACGTAAATTTTCTTCGACTAATAAAATGTTCTGAAACATGCATAAAATTTTTTTTACCATACATGATATTCAATGAAAAGAAAGAACTTACTTTTTCGTTAAATATATACGTCTTGTTAACGCAATAAAATTATCATTCAATTATCATAGTTTTTGAGGTTGATCATATAAAACACATTCCATCCCGCAAAGACAAAACAGTATGTGATCGCTTTACATTTGCGAAAAAAGAAAAAGTATAATAATCAGTAATGAAATGAAAAACAGATTATATATTTCTTATAAATACAAATAAATAGAGGCAGGATTTTTTTACAGAAATCTTTCACCAGTTTTCCATTTTTACAGTTTTTATATTTCAGGAGAAGATTGAAATAAGATCGACTTATCACGCTCTTCTTCAATCCATTTCAATCTTAATTACACTGAGAATAATGGAAACTGAAAGTATTTTATCTACATTTTTAATTATATTATATTTCTTTAAAAAAGTTTATTTTTGTTAAAATTTTAGGCCTAATTAGTGAGATTGTGCAATTTTTATTGACAGATCACAGATTCAATTAAAGGATATATTTCAATTTTCTATAAGTCTCGCAGTGGGGAAGAGAATTTTCCGTTTACAAAGAGGGACTCCAAAGACATGTGAATAAGACTCATTATCGATATAAATTTTTTTCGCAAAGGTAATAAAATAACAAACTAACTAAAAGAGATGTTCCAAAAACCTTAAGGCTATTTAGAATAGTTGGTTATCTTCTATGTTATGTCTCAAAGTAAGTGCATAAATATTACATATACAGGATATAACATGCATAAGGAAAAATTGATAAAATCTAGTTTGACTTGATTCTGGTATGATTTATCGCTTTGTAATCACTTTCATCTATCTAATTTTACAGGAACTAATGGTTCAAAGTGCTTTCCAAACTTCTACAATACTCTACTTGCGACATCGAGCTAGTTGACAAATAAATATCAATTTTGCCTTCGGTTTGACAGTTCGTGATATCGTATACAACCTAGGGTTTGGATGTTTGTGGTAGTTAGTTTGGAATCTACTTTTTAAACAGTAGATCTGTCTAATTATTCCCGGAAAGAGAGAATCCAAACTAATGTATATACCATTCGAAGTAAATTTGAAGAATTGTTGAAAAAAAAGCGAAACGTTTGACTGGTTTGTTGAGAAACGATTGCTTTTGCACATGAGTGTTGCTTTAATCACGAACTGCAGTTTGAAGAACATTTTGCACATGAACCACGTCAAATATAAGCAGTGAATCAAAAAATTGTTGATTTGGAATCCAGAGCTCTTACTATTCAACTCTACAAAACAACAATTAAGAATAACAAGTGCGGATTCCAATTCTGACCTCCGTTAAATAATTGGAGCTGGTATAAGCACATTTGCTGGAATATATATTAGAGATTTTTCCAGCTTTCATCTTTGTGAAAAGTAAATACAACATTCAATGAAAATCTCAGAAAATAATAAGTTTGTAAATAATTTCTAACTAAAATATTTAATCACTTCCAGCTAAAAATAAAAATAGATAGAAAAAAAATTAAAGACTGGACTTTGAAATGCTCAAATCATTTCATATATTGGATAATACTTGTATTTAGTTTAATTACGCAATTTGAGAAATTTGACATACTGTATATTAAAGAAACTAAATATTAAATACATTAGTTAAGTTCATTGATATTTTGAAACTGTTCTCAAAACCAAGAAAATTTATTGGAAATATCCATTTAAAACTTAATTAAAATAAAGAATCGAATAAACTTAATGTAACTGAAGAATCGCGCAATCTAATCACAAAATTGCGGAGAATAAGCTACATTCCAAGACTCCTTTTCCAAGCGAAATTCCTTTGTAATATCGCTTTCGTAGCATTTTGAGAGAATCTTTTTTTTTTTATTAGAATCGCTTTAAAATAATTTTTATACCCTCCAGATATTTCCCTACGATCCATTAATCAGGGATTATTTCCTTTCTACCGCATTTCTTTCACGCCTTCTAACTAATGAGTTGGATTTAACAAAGAGATTCATTTCAAATACCAAT
This sequence comes from Latrodectus elegans, assembly GCA_030067965.1. Taxonomy (NCBI): domain Eukaryota; kingdom Metazoa; phylum Arthropoda; class Arachnida; order Araneae; family Theridiidae; genus Latrodectus; species Latrodectus elegans. The sequence goes on from CM057820.1 coordinate 66,861,888, forward strand.
CGCAAAAGTTTCCGGCATGCATCACTGGCAATGACGTGATGCGATGTGACGGGAGAAAGATTAGTTTAACGTTACAATATTTCATTTGCAGCATTTAAATTTTTTTGTGTAAATCAATTCTAAATCAACGGCTGAACAGTGGCCGATTAAGCGATTTGACATTACCCGCGTTATTTACTGCAGGACTCAGAGGAAGAGAAGCATGCTAATTACTATAGGACAGGAAACTAGGAGAGACCTTCAAACCCAGTCTCCAAAACTAATTAACGATGGAACTTTTGGATTTTAAACGTTAATATATAAAGAACGTCGTTAAAAGTTAAAAAAAAAAAAAGACGATGGGGCAAGATTTTTAGCTAATTAGGTCACGAGGAAGACAGATGTAAAAAAAAAGGAGGACATTCTTTTTGCATAAGAACTAACAGGGCAAACTATGCGCAAGAAATGTGAAGCTAGGAAACTAATGACTTCTTTTTTTTTTTCTACGAAATTTTAATCAACCTTTTTAAGGCGATAGTTCAGAATACCGATGATGATTAGTAGGAGCATTTTTAACAAGTAATTAAAGTGATATCATGTAGTGGAACAAAGTTTAAACACTGTTGTAAAAAAAAAACATAAAATAATATAACATGTTAACAAAAGCATAAGATAGAGGTAATAAGAAATCGTAAGTTAAAATACCTGATTAAACAGATCATTTTCAAATTATTGTGATACAGTTTACAACTAGGTTTTTAAACTTTTATTTATCAAATTTTAGGAATGTTTAAATTAGTCTCTTGCATTATTAGTACACTTTCTTAAGATGAAAGGCCTAAAGCCATTCATTTTTTGGAACTTATGAAAAAATGCATTAACAGCCTTCTTAACTTTCGGAGGAAAAACGACATTCATGCAACTTATTTTTAAGGTTAGGCAATTAAAGGATAAAAAAGATGCTATATCAATTTCCAACCTCTTTTCATGGCACTTATTTTTAATCTCATTATGAAATGATATATCATCTTCAAGCACACTTACTTTATTCTCTTGATCTATTGGAACGTGAAGAGTTATCTTTTTATCACATATAATTTTAATAATATTACGATAACTAACATTTTAAACTAAACTTAAGAATTTCTTAACTATTTGACATGTTCTCCTTTTTGGTACTCAGTTGAATTATGGGTAACCCAACGGTAAATTATTTTTTAATATATAAAATTTTACATGTATGGTAGCGGATCAAAAGTAAGATTCTTTCTGAACCGATTGGTTGATATAACAGTTTTCATTGACTACTTTTTTTCCATAAGACAAATGCATTATTCGGGATCACAACTGATTAATCTGCTTCTGGACTTTCCTTATTGAAAAATTGAGAGCTCTTTGAAAATCAATAAATCCTCTAACTGCAGTAGCCCAAGATGCTTTGATTAGCTTATTGCTCAATTTTTGGCACTTGAGAAGTAATTAGACCAGAATCTACTATTTAAAATGCATTTTAAATTACTGTGAACATCAAGGGCTAAGATGGGGTTCGATTCCACTAACTGTTGAAATAAATGTCATATCAGTAACCATTCAACGAAGCACCAACCACTAGGATGTAGTATGAGATGAGACTTCAATTCAAAATCCTAACTGTCGAAATCATTTTTGATATAATATCAATATACAAAAACAGAAAACCGCACGATTATGTTCTCATAACAAATTTTTTTTTCTGGTCTAAAATTGATTATATTCTAAATTACTTGCCATTGGCCGGAACAAAATCATCTATCAAGATAAAATATTCATTACTTTCAAATTTAGCTGTTAATTGTTCGCTTATTTTCACCAAGAATTTCAATAATTCCAAAATTAACCTCATCTGAAAAATAATCATTAAAATTTTATAAAGAAACAATGACTTAATGTAAAAATTATTTAAAATAGTTTAAAAAAAAACAATGTAATATATATGTTCTTCAAATAAAAACTAAAAATAATTTCCATTTAAGTAAATCGATGCCAAAAATTTAATTTAAAATAAATTAACAATAACTTGGATACATGAATTTGCTGCTGCAACCTTAATTTCAAATCCAAATAAATAAAGCTTTATAAAAGATGCTTTTTTTTATTAGTTTTGATAAAGAAATGGATGAAATCTGATTTGAAGCTTGCATCTGAATGTAGAACAATAATGGGTGCCTATAAAGCTCATGTAGTTAACAATATAGAGGGTTAATCATCGCTAAATAATAGGATCAAGCACTATGAATGCAACGTTCTGAATTCAGTCTTATTGATCTTATTGAACAACAAATTTAGTTTGGTTCATTTGTCACTCTATGATAGCACTTCACACACAAGAGCTCTAAATTTAAATAGAGATATAAGGTATACCACGTTACTACAAATAATCATTTTCGCGTTAGTGATCAAACTATCGAACTATAAAGCTGAAAACAATAGAATGTTAAACAGCTTGCAATGATACAGCATGTAAGCTTTTTGCATGCGCATTTATTGTAATAAATATTTGGTAGCTTTTCAGGTTTCTATTGTGAGATCAAGTTCGAAGTAAAAAGTCCTAAAATATAATTTTTACAGATATTCAACAGAAAACGTACGCTGCGCTTCAGATTTCTGCATGCAAATCTCAAATAGTTTACTGAATCTTTCGTTGCCATACGAGACTAAGATCCCTTACGTAAAGTCTTCCCAGAGAATGAAAAGTGTAGATAGTTGAAACATTTAAAACAACCTTCAACTATTAGGACATTATGACGAAATGTATCCATTATGAAGTATCAATGCATCAGTACAGAACTCAATAAACTTTAAACACAAGATTAATATTTAAGTGAAAGGTCTCAAATTCAATCCAAGCAAATGCTGAATACTGAGAGACATATTTCTGCTTTCGAAATTAGTTGTTTGTTCAAGATTACGAGCATTTGTTGGAATCTGTGTTTGCTTTTCCTCTCAAGCTATGCAAACTACAACCCATCATTTATAAAATGTTCTCCGGAAGGCCAAAAAGGGGATGCAAGATAAAATATCACATAACAGTTTTCAACTGCTAAGTTATGCCTAAGCGAAGTCAAAATATAAGTGACATATCAATTACACCATGTAAAGATATCAAAGTAAAACATAAACCATTAAACATATCAAAGTAAAACATATAAAATGCATGTGTACCACTAATCAGAACAAGACTGATATATGTTACACTTCAGTTTTTAATATGCACTGTTATATTACTAGAAACAAATTCAAGAAAACCTTCCTTTTTGTTTCGTCAGTACAAACCATTGTCTTTTTAAAAATCCTTATCCATTATGTATACTCAAAGTACTTTACGAGAACCTAGAGTAAGTGGGATATCCACAGGAAAGAATTGCAGAAAGAATAAAAATATACACTATGCAATGACTCTAAGAGAAACTAAACATTTCAACTACATGATTATTTGGTCATGAAAATGCACAGCTACCACTAGAAGATTAAAAAAAATACACTATCCATTCTTCATGAAAAATGGATAGAGTACTTTTATCTTCAATTTGAACACCTGTAAAAGTATCTGCGATGCAGAGAGGTGAACAGAAAGCACAAATTCAAATAACATCTGGGTCACTTATTAGTTCAACGTAGAGATCAGATGTAAGTTATATGGAAACTTATTCGATACCATTCGAACTTATTCGATACCATTCGGAAAATATTTCAAATACTTCATTAGCATCTATCACGTTCTGTCTTCTTGTTGGACTTTTCATGATAAGTGAACCACATACTCAATTCGCAATAGAATCGTAGAAAATTCCTAAGCACCCACTTCAACAAATCTGCATGCAGAAAGCAGAACGAAACAGCCCTCTTACGTTGTCCAATATTATCTAAACTGAAACCTTCCACTGCAAACAAAGCGGTTTCATCATTATAGAGTACGATAAAGTTTAATAAACTGTTAAATCATTGGCACAAAAAGTGATCTCTCAAAACCTGCTAATATGCTATTATCATAAATTTTTCTATAGATTTTAATCTCACAACATGCACAAAAACTTAATATTAATGTGTGTAACGTACATCTTAACATCAAATATAAATTTAGATTAAATAATGTTTAATTACAAAAGAAGTAACATAAATTAACACTAATTTACACTTGTGGATAAAATTAATGAACTTTAAATTTAAACGAATTTCACTTAGATTCAATTATTATTGAAACTTACAAATTTATTTAGCGTAAATTTTACATATAATTTTTTTATGTAAATGAAAATGAATAGGAATAATTGATGAAGAAGGTAAAGAAAAAAATAATGAAGGTATATAAAAGACAATAAACTAAAACCAAAACTTGATAAACTAAAAACGAGTTTTTTTTTATTTTTTTATTTGTTTATTTATTAAGTCACACGATTATTGAGAACAAAATATTTTCTTAACATACAGTTTGTAATAATTAACTGCGACGTTATTCCTATAGTGAAACACGTCAAATGCTCGACCGCTTAACAACATACCTTCCCATTCAGAGCAAGTTCCTAACTTAACAGGGAGATGACAATTTGGCGTCCCGTCATCGCCAATTATGAAAGTAAATGAAATCTCTCCGCAAAGGCTGGGGAAAGTTCTTTTCATCGGACGCCAATGACATGTAAGCGCCAACAACGGTGTTCATTGGCACCCATCCAATCATCCCACCCCTTTTCAAAATTAAATAGAAGAGATGTCGAAGTTTGAGAAAGGAGGGCGGCTTTATAAAATAAGCGCCAAGTGGAGAGGGAAGATTAAGTCCTCGATTAAATCACCTTCCCAGCCATCAGCTCGAGTGGACCGACGGGACGACCTACGAAATAATGCGATTATTTCCTCCCGAGAAGAAGGTGTCAAAGGATGGGACAGCTTCTCCCCACCCCCTCCACAAATTGAGAAGAAAGCTGTCAAGGCTGGAAAAAATAAGAAGGGTATGTTTGAATATATAAATCGAGGGCGAGTATGATAAAGAAAATATTGTTAAAAGTATTCAGCTGGTAACTGAAAACTAGCATAATAAAAGAAATGTCAAATTAATTATTTTAATGTTCCCGACAAACATTTTTTGAAATAGTATTTATATACTTTTATTAATAAAAATAGGAATGCTCGAAGCGTTAAGTACATCATATATATAATAATGGGCAAATTAGAGAAATGAAAGAAAATTTTAAAAATACTCTTCTGTGGGAATATGATATTTTTATCCAAAATTTTATTCCTATATTTATTTTTTTTCCAAACTTTATTTCTATAACATTCTGACCTTAATTACTCAAACTGTATTAAGTGATATACTGAGAAAATTTATTCTGAAATTTTTTATCAAGTGAAGCTCGCATAAAGATTTCTTTAACAAAAATTATTTAATCCCGTTACATAAATTAATTAATCACTGAAATAAAAGACTTATACATTTCAAATTACCTAAATAAATATTAAAAAATATTTTGGGTTCTGAGAGATAATCTTAAAAACGAACGAATGTACGAAGTCTAAGCTGCTTTTTAAGTGGTCTTTTTCAATATCATCTGTTTTGTCCAATTTGTTTTTATTTATCCATGCGATAATGAATTAAACAGCTTATGACATTTTAACTTCATTATAACGTTTCCTCTCAATGTACATATGTACACTATAAGACGCTGCTCACTTTTAGGTACTATATTCATTTTTTAACAAATCTCCCCTAACGCACATTTAATCGTAATTATTCGACGCAAAATCGACATATATTTCTCAAGTTCAATTTTTTTCACTAGTTTACTGATTAATCAGTAAATGTTATTAATTAACTGTTCTTTTCTATTTAGATAAGTACTTGCATTTTAATAATTAATTGTGTAAAATGAGAAATTTTATTTTAAATGTTTTCACGCGTAATTTAAGCATTTTAATTGTTTAAAAGCACTTTTTCACTATTTCATAAATAGGATATTAAGAGGACACTTTTTATCCTGCTTTTCTTCACCGCATAAATTGCTTCCCAAATATGATATAAACAACATTGAATAATAACAATAATAAGATCATTATAGATAAGTTTAAGAAAATAAGATGAGTAATATAGAAGCTTTTGAACACATTTTTGGGCAGTTTCTTTAATAAGCTCCTTATCTAATCCACAAAAAGTTTAAATAAAACATTCAATTGATGATAAAGTAATAAGCATTAAAATGTATAATTAACGTATTATAATATTCCTTGCTTAATTATATTGTAACAATTGTATTCATTATTGTATCAGAAAATATGCGTTTACTATCACTTGTAGAATGCTCATAAAGTGCAATTAAAAAGTGCAAATGAAAACAATTACGCATGTTTTACTTTTCAAGCTTTCTCGTGAAAGTTCTATTACATTTTATACTATATTTAGAATGAATTATAATAAGTCTCATATTATAATTATAATAGTCTCATAGACTCACATTTATTATTTTATTTACTTCCCAAATTTGAGTAGTAAATAACATTATGAATTTGAGTCTATATTAAGACTCACAAGAGTCTATCTCAACAAGAACAAAATAAAAAACAAACCAACGAAACAAACTTGGCTGTTCTAGAAACGTATCTACATATCAGCGTTTACTATGACATCTAAATGAGCCAAGAATGGTATAAGAGCGTGAAGTCAGTTCAAGTCGGAACAAAAAATTTAATTTAAATAATTCCGAGTAGTACTGAAAGTACTCTTGATCCCGAATACAGTAAAATCAAATGCTGTGCCAGAAAAAAAAATAGAAAATTATAATACAAACAACGAATATAATTAAATAGTAACTGTAGCATTACAAAATGACGATTTTAACAAAAGTAAAGACATTGAAATATGCTTTTAAATTTGAAATAGAATTGTTGTTGTTGCTGTTACTAATAACACTTGGACAAACCAGGCTCGCTATACCTCGACTACGTGAATTTAAGTCTTTTGGGGGTGTTTATCGTTTAATCAGAGCACCATAAAGGTGACAGTACGACTTTTGATTTACAAACCCTCCGATAGATGGCAGCACCAGAGGATATACTCCCTGATTTTTTTGGTATTGATCTGAAGGGGGAGTAAATTTCTCTAGACCATTGCACCCGTAATAACTGCTCAATGACCGACCGCAGAGCTTTCGATTCCACAGATTTAACGAACACGTACATCGCAAGTATTCGGTGGGTCTTTGGCGGCATTGGAAATCGAACCCCACCCTTCCGGATGGAAGGCCGACACCCTAACTACTAGGCTAACCAGGCATACTGGTTAATGGTTAGGTTAAATAGAACTAAACATGCCAAGTGACTTTTGTGAGCTTTAAAACATAACATGACTCCCATGTCGGAACTTAAATAATCAAGCGTTAAAAATTTGTTTCCTAACATCGTCACATCTTGGTTGATAACTAAATTAAAACTCTGTAAATTATATGGGATTTTCATAGAGTAAAATCATCCAGAAGATTTAAATAGATATCGTGTGATGTTCCGTAAGGGAAGTAATCAAGAGAATATACAAACAGCGTCAGATAAACCAAGCGAAAAATACTTTTGATCGCTCACTATACATCGCTAATTAATAAAATAATGCACGCATTCGTTTTATTGCCACCCAGCTTGTATTGTGTTTATGGTTCTCGACGCTCACCGAAGGAATTCACAAGACAAGATTCGATCATCCCGACCTCACCAGATTCGAACTCGAGTGGGCTGAAGTTCGAATCTCGAATAAGGCTTGGATGTTAAACTGAGATAGAACTCGAACTTTCTGCCGGTAATGCATCCTAGTTCCATAAGAAAGCAGCACACCCTCTTGTTCCTGTCTGGAGTTATCGCCTTCGTCAATAAATTTTCTCTACTTCTGCTTGTTGTTTTCCTTTCTCTTATACAACAGATAAAAACGCACAAAAAAAAAAAAATTCGTTTTATCAAAAATATAAAATATATTAAAATAGTTTTAATAATATGAATTTTTTTATAAAATATGTTTTCAACAGAAAGAATTCGCAAGAAATCATATCAGATTCTATACAAAACGCTTCTGAAATAGTAATTTTTAAACAATTGGAAGCACTTAAATAATTGACTGTTTCCAATATCCCTCACCGTAAAATACAGCTTGCCTTCCACTTGCATCTAAAACCGTATATTTATTTTGAAGTACGAAGTGAATCTGATGGCAAAAGTGAAAAAAAAAAAATTCAACTAGTAAACAAACGATATTTTTATAAGTCAATAAATAGAAATAAATTTGGCGAAAACAAATATTCTAGATGGATTTCCAGTTCATCGACATTTTTTTTACTGAGCCATCGACGAAAGTCTGCAGGCTTCTTCTATATTCTGACAAAGAAACATCGTTAACAACAATTTTCGAAAGACAAAATAAATTGAAGGAGCTTTAGACAAAAATAATGACGACACCCTTGCAGCTCTGAACTGATCAAAGAAAGAAAATGAATTCTGAAGAAATCGAGAACGTGAAAAAGAAAGCCATTCTTAAACAAGAGGAAACGGAAACACAATTATGAAATCTTAATGTGCGGAAACAAAAGAGAGGAACATTTCCCCACAAGACGGTAAAGAGGGAAAACTAGCTTTACTGAACACAAACCACTGGCTTCATGCATGCGGGGGGTATTTTTAACATTATGAATGCATTTCTCTGAAAGGGAGACAGATAACACAATAATAAATCATTCTTCCCAAACATACAATTTTCTTTATTGCCCCCAAACGAACTCAAATAAAGGAAATATGAAGAGACACAAACAGGATTTTTAGCGGCAATTCGAGGAGAAATATATTACGAAATAACCTCGATTTCCTTTCATAATGAATTCAAATGTGGAAAATAAAGTCTTTGTAAAAGAATTTTCTATGTACATCGAAAACAAAAATATTTGTTTTAGCTCTTCAATTACATTTGAGAAGTGCGCTTTCATTCAATAAAAATGATTTCGAAGGAAAATTTGAAACAAAGCTTTGAAAATTAATTCGATGAATGATTTGACTCAAAATGCGGACAAGTTCTCAATTTTCATTCGTAAAAATGTAACTGCAGACTCTAATAAATGTAGAGAAACAATTCAGAGATTTTAATGAAATTACTTAACTATCAAGGTTATCATTTAACAAAAATATATGAAGCATCTTGATACAACATACATGTATAAAAAAATTATTAGTATCTAGTAAAATGATACTTAATAAAAATATAAAAATAAAGCAGCATATTGAAAAAATTGTTTGCTTAATTTTTATTAACTATTAATATATATATATATATATATATATATATATATATTGTTACATTGTCTAATATAGCAAGAATATTGTTTCACGCCTTTTCGGCGATAGGCGTGAAACAATGTCAGGTCAAGTGCCGAAGATTGATACTTTAGAGTGATCTGGAAAAAAATCATTTTTCTTCGAGAAATTGAGAGGTAGAAGGAAAGATCTTATAAAAAATATCTTTTCTCTTCAGCAAAAAAAAAAAAAAAAAAAAAATGAAGCATAAAATCGCAAGAGCTTAAAAAGTGGATTTAGCAGGCGAGTAAGAAAAATCGTAAAAAAATCGCTCTCAATCTCTTCACCATTTCGCGCTTTCCCTCTAAGCAAGCAGCAAGTGTCCCTTAAAAGCAATTGAGGCCGAAAGCTGAAGTTAGGGAAAAAGGTTAGGGAAGAAAAATAAAACAATTTCAGTACATTACCTGAAGAATCGGGATAAGTACTGCAGTATGATCGGGAGAAGGAAGGCAAACGCCATTTCTCATCCTTCCTATCTCTCTTTGCCGGATTCTTTTATCTCCAACCCCCCCCCCACTACCACTTCGGGAAAGGGAAAAGAGTGACTTTCCTCTTCCAGCCGAGGGAGATAATCGAGCTCTTAATGTGGAAGAAATAGAAGGGGACACTTTCAGCGAGGGCATGATTTACAGAGGACTAACCATTTCCATTTCTCCTTTCCGGCATATGAGATCTCTCAGATATTATCGGAATGGAAGTCCAAATGGGATTTCGAGAAAAGAATGAAATTTCAAAATCTTGAGATTCAAGATGTGAATATTAATTAAAACTGAGAGGAATCGCTATTGGAAATCGGATATACTATCATAAGCGCTTTCTTTTAGGATAAAAAAAAACTGGTTTTTGGTAATACAAAAAAAAAATTAATGTAATTTTAAAACTTATCTCTTACTACTTAGTTATCTTAATGTATGGTTTTCATTTAGCCATATTTTACACTTGAAGGGTTAATGGATTAAGATCTACAAAGGGGTTTTCTACAACCAACCATGCTTTGTACAAAGTTTGTAGAAAATCGAATCCATGAACTGTACTACTAAAGGCTAGACCGCTAACCATTGTTATTATTTTAGTACTATAATAACAGAAAATGGTGCTTTAAAATTTTAAAATTCATAAAATAAACCACTCATCTTGATTTATGGTTGGTTTGGGTTTGTATAGGCCATTTTGCAGTCACTTTTATACATGGGGACATAGCAACTACAAATATCCACATTAAAGTTAGAAAGATGGGAATCGAACCTACGAACCGTTTAACAAGACAAAGTACAAACCATTTAACTATCAGTTCGGTATTCTGATGTAGTCAGTGTACCTGATTCAGGGTATACTGACTACATCAGAATCAGGGTAGGATTATGGGTTCTTGTAAGACTTTACACACATACACACATTTCATTTCAGTGTCTTTTCACAAATAGTAGCTTGAAATTAGCGTATGGGAAAGCAAGCAACGTTGAACGCATTTTCCATCGAACATCTTTTTTTTCCTGGGAAAATATACTAAACATCTCTAAGAAAAGTTTTTCGAAAAATATAAATATATTATGGATGCCAAAACAAGTTTTATAGTAGCTTTCAGGAGTTTAGGCTGTTAACAGCACGGTATCAAATGTTATTTATTAAGGTTTATGGCAGATAAATATTTACAGTAACTACTTCGATATTAAGTTTTTTAACCGACGACAAAAAAGATTAAATCTTCAAATAAAAAAATAAAATAAAAACTATTCATGTTCGACTATTGTATTGGTGGCATATGGTTTAGATATTTCGTTAAAATTCTTTAAAATGCGTAAGGGAAACAATTAAAAGCAATTCCTCATATTAAAATGTTTAAATATCTTCGCAATTAATCTCATACTAAAACTTGTTAATATCTGGATTTATTTGATGCCACAAAAAATATAGCTAAATAGCCGAAGACAGTTATAAGGCATTTGAACATTTCACCATGTGTGGACTTCCGGGGGAAAAAGAAGGCATTATTATCGTCAAACACAGAAGTCGGTATCCATGTGTCGCAAGGGAAGAAACCTGGGAAATTAGTAAAATCTTCTATTTTTTAAAAGTGGTTCACATCAAATTCAAAACCTTCCACTTCCAAAAGCACTGTCCTATTACTGGGCCATAGTAATCTCTAAAATGTGATACAAATTCTAAATTTCATATTTTTTTCAAATTTTAAGAAGTCGCAATCGCATTTATATCTTTTCTTCATTAGCAATTTCGGCTTGTGTAACATTTTAAATAGCTGTAAAATTAAAAGTAACAGTAGCCAATCGTTTCTTCCAAGCGCATTTTGTTCGCTATTTAAATAATCAACCTCATTAGACTTAATGACAGAACTGCTCCTGGTTCAATTTCAGCTTCTATTGACAAATAAGAGATATTGCATTTCCTTCTTTTCCTTTCCCTATTGCACAATTTATTGAAGTAAGTATTAGGGATTATTTTGGGTTTTCTATCCTGTCAAGCGTGAATAAAGCTTGTTTTGAAAAAATTTTTCTCGGTAGATAATATGAGGTGAATGTTAACAAAATCATACAACAGCTTTCGGTTGTTGGAAATCTATTGGAAGGAAATGAAATGTTTTAATCGTTTTCAAATGTAAAAATAACTTTATTAAACAAATCTATGTAAAACCTTCATGGATTTGTGTTGCTTTTTATATTACTCTTTATAATTTTGCTGACCTTATTTTACAGCAGAATAGATAATAATTTCCTTATTTTATTGCATTAACAATAATTATTGTCTTGTCTAAATTTACTTTCTACATACAAACTCAGAAATAATCTTATATATGATAAAAATTAATATAAATAAATAAAAGAGCAAAAATATGAAATATAAAAATAATTGATATATGTATATAAACTCATAACACTTCAGGCATAGAACAAATTACTCAAAATACCTCCTTTTTTACAGCTTAAGATGAATTAAATGTAAATCAAATTGCCATCGAAATGTAAAGATGTCAGCAAAGAAGATAAACATTAAAATAAAATATTCCCATTCGTTCACAGTATTCTGCAATCAAAATTTAAAAAAGTAAAATAACTCCCATAATAATATCCATAAAATTCCACTGCATCATTCAACCTTTTCGCGAAATTTAAAATCTAAGCATGCTCTTTCTCTCTCTCTCTCTCTCTCTCTTTGATATAAAACGATTAAGTCAATTACCTGAATGCATAAAACAATTTAATAAATGTTGTTTAACGATAATATATTCAAACTTTTTATGGAAAAATCGTTTTGGAAATGGTTTTCTTGGAATGAAGACGATAGTTATTCAAACGTTGCCAATTTATCTTCGGTAAATAGATGAATAATAAAATGCAGGCTTAGCGAAATTGCATGAAAAGCATCAAGCCCAATAACACCCACTATTTACATTAACCCTTTCCCCTGCTTAGAATTCATTAAGGAATTGTGCCCAGTCCATTACCCCCATTCCACTCTAGGAAGAACGGCCAAAAAGGTAAGGGGCTTTTAAAAAAAATCCTGGAGCTAAATTGGGCTTTCGGGAGAAAACCTCTGCAGAAAGATTTTATTTGAGAATGTAACGGAACACAGCGAAAAGAAAAATCGATTCTTAAGTTTTTCTCTCGTTCAAGATAACGATATTTTTACATTACAAATTTTTTACTTGTACAGGTAACTATATCCAGCATTTTTTAACTATCTTTCTATTGTTGAAGAAACCGCATTCATTGCATCTTTTTTTATTATATATATATATATATATATATATATATATATATATATATATATATATATATATATATATATATATATATATAATAAAAAAGCACGTTTAACTAGCACGTAATTTCAATTCGCCGTGACGTTCAAATAGACACGTAAGCTATCAACCTTCACATCATATTAAAGAAGTGAAATTAGATTCCACAAATTTTAAGTAAGCACGTCCTCCTTAGTGTGACGGACTTCCCATGAAATAGGTATCGAACTCACTTTCATCCAAACGTGAAAATAATGCTTTTCTGAAACAAATTATCACAACTTACTTGCATTTTGTAAATTACTCAGTAACAGATCAGTGAAGTGGGTTATCACTATTTCAGTATTGATTAATTCGATTTTCTCTTAACTTCAAAATTTTAGTAATTTTACAAACAAATAGTAAAGATTAAAATAATCTATGACCTACTCGATACGCTCTAAGTTTATGAATGAGGATTCATTTATACTCCTCTATTATTTTTACATTATAAATTAATGAGAGTGAATTAAATTTTTTCTTACTATCTTAATTTATTAAATTAATATTTAAAAAGCTAAGTTTTTTCAGGGTTCTAAGAGAATTTAAAAATCTGGACAAGGAGGATTTAATTATTTTAATGCTGAGAATGTATTTAACGTAGAAATATACAATTATAAATAGTAAAATTGAAAGCTAGAAAATAATACTAAAAGCTATTTACAATCTAAAATCAATTATTTCAGTATAAATTAATAATTTCAGTTACTATTAAAATTGATGATTATTTCAAATTAATGATTTCATGCAAAAAGATAATACGAATTGGAAATAAGTCAAAAGTAAGAATTGTTTAATACAATCCCAAATGAATACGCTATGTTTATAACAAAATAAAATATTTTAATTGTAAATATTTACATTTTGTACACCTGTATTACCAGCATTATTCCTAAATAACAAACTTAATCATTCTTCGATAAAAGATATTCTGTTATCCTTTCTAATGACTTTGAATAAAAATAGCTCTGAACAATACGTAACATTTTATCGGAATTTTAATTACTTTGAAAATATGAAATTGAGTAATGATCTACAATTTCTCAATCTGAGCTCATCAGAGGCATTTTAATATTCACTGCATATTATTGCTCTCCAAGCTTGACTTTTCATAAAAATGACATACTCATATAGCAAAAGAAACTTTAAAACCTCCTGTGCACCAAGCCCGAAGTGTTGCAAAAAGGCAAAATTCAGTACCCGCAGTCCAAGAGTCTTTCCAATCAAACATGAGGCGTTGGCCCTACCACTAGGCATTCTGAGCCACACACTGAATACTAGTCTCAGCTCAACTCAGTAAAAATAACTTTTTTTTTTTGAAAAATACTTTGAAAATATTTCTTTCTAAACACACATTTTTTTCATAGAAATAAATAACATAAAAAATACTGTAAGCATTTGTTGTTATTCGTGAATTCTTCGCTAAGGACTACATATGGTCCTATAACACTCTTTTACAGTAAACCTGTGAGCAGATTTTATTAACGAGCATTAAACTTTGAGCTGTTTCGAAATCGGAACTGACTATTTCAAAAATATTAGTTTAATGCTCTCGATATTTTTTTGCCAAAATTTTAAACAAACCAATGATGCCAATGTTGATAAAAACGAAACTTGAGCAACCATGCCACTATTTATCAGGAAGAGTCCTTCGCAATGGCTAGTCATAAACGAATATTTCGCTTTGATGAGATGCTGAAACATATTTTCATCGAACTATAACAATCTTAAACACATCAAACTTCCATAGGATTTGATGTATTTTTTCTAAAGCGGTGTGAAGTTTGGCAACTTCGGCATTTAACAATGTTTTTTTTTTTTTTTTTTTAATTAAAAGGCTTAGCGGTTTCAGACAGCCGAATATAAGTAGTAAATGAATACATTGAAAAACATCTAAAATATATATATATTCGTATTAAAAGTAAAATAAAGCGCAATAGGTACGAAATTAATCAATGCGAAAAAGATTAAAGGTCACCTTCATGCCAAAAAACACGGTCATATCAAAATGCAAATAAGCATATGCAAACTAATTTCCATTCTGAATAATAGAAAATGCGGTGCGTTCATCATACTAAAACCTTATCGTAATACGCGTTATCCTTAGAAAGAAATCCACAGAGAAACAAAAAGTCATTTAAAATGGACCACCACACATTTTCCGATAAAAAGTAATTCCAATGGAAAAGCGAGGAAGTAATTTAAAAGGCTAATCCTTTTCCATTCTTGAATATATCTCAGTAATGGAAGAACACCTTCCGATGATATGAAAAGAACAAAAGAATAAATAAATGAAGTATTTCTTTACCAAAAAGCCTAACAGATGAATCAATGCAAAAATCGATGATGGAAATTTAGGGCGAGGAAAAAACCTTAAAATTTCATTTCATAACGCCATCGCCAGGAGAGCTGGCAAAAACAAAAAAAAGCATTTTCAGACTGGAAAAAAATTCCTCTTACGTAAAATAAAATAAAATAAGCTAAAGCTTTTAGAGCATAAAAATTGACGATCAGGAAAGTACTTTAACAAAAGAAAAATAGTAAATTTTTAAGTAAAAGCAGTGCTGAAAAAGTAGGTTTTCCAAAATATAAAATGATGGCGAGAATTTAAGCTTCGATGAGTACAGACTTTTAAAGATACATTGCGAAAACTCAATTCAAGATATTTTAATATTTCATTAAAAAACGAAAGCATGTGACTTAAAAGTATTTGCATTTAGTTATAGTGATTAATTTGCGAGACAAGTAAAGGGATTATTAACTTTCCCCTGACTTTAAAAATAAAATATGATAAATCACATCTAAAATAAAACGCACCTATTTCAGATCTGACCTATAATTCTTTATATTATAATTCAAATTAAGTATTTTAAGTCTGTTATATTTTAGATCCCGTCTTCCATATAATGATAAATACTGGCATATTTTCTTTTGCAAATATATCATCTTTATCTAGCAGTTTATGTTAAAAAGTAAATAGAGTAGAACTTCAATTATCGGAATGCCTGAAAACGGATGAAGGCAGTGAAACACAGCTTACTCTGACCGAGATATTCAACAAACAATGACTTCCATTAACAGCACTACACACATATACTATATAAATGTACAACACTTGTACGTTACTTAACATGTAAAAATTGCATTTTTATTCAATGGATTAAAAGTCATTTTTCTTTAGAAATATGTAATTTATCTCCTATTTTCAACAATTATTTAAAATAGACTTTTCTTCGAAAAAATCCAATTATCCAAACATCTGGCTGTCCGAATGGGATCCGATCCCATTTGATTCGGATAATTAGAGCTCTACTGTAATATGTTTAAAAAAATTACTTCAGAAAATCTTATGATTTGTTCAACATTAAAACAAACGCTGAAAAATGTAACTCTATAAAACACTTCTCAAATTCAACTTATATTTTACACTATAACAAAAAACCGACGTAACTAAAGATGATAAGGATTTTTGTTTGTAAATTTGCTGCATTTTAGATTTCAAAACTTTCCATCAGAAGTGGCCCACAGTCATTTATGACAAAGGGGAAATCAGGAAAAATCACAAAAAATCAACTTTAAAAAAGCTCAAGGAAAAAAAAATACTACAATCGCGTAACGTTATTCATCAGTTACGTTAGAACAGCGTAGAATAGGCAAGCCTAGCAGCTTGGAATATGCATTTTGGACATCAACTGCATAATGATTTGCGAAACGTAACATAAAAAATTAATCCTAAAAGTAGAAATCTGGAAAACTCTCAAGCACTTCACGGAAAAGGCACA